>JAXIVJ010014011.1:25000-32500 GCA_036785665.1 Chirona hameri | reverse complement strand
TTGCTGCCTGTTTTACTTATTTACCTTTATTATGTCGGGAGTTATTGACAAAAAAGTGATGACCTCGCATGACCTCAAATGACCCCACTGAACAAAAATTACACTTGGATCATCAAGAATATTCTATAATAGCATGATCCAGAAGTAATTGAACTAATATCATGCATACCCTTTAAATAGGAAGCATTTGTATATTGTAGGAGTAGAAAAACTCGCTACAGTTGTTTTTGTATATGGTATATTTGAAAATATCGACCTCGGCGACCCGCCAAAAACCACTACAATGTACAAGTACAATGATAATTCACCGGACCCTCATCCGTTTGGGAAACACAAGACGATAACAGAAGCGGTGAATGTCGGGTGTACACATGGAATATATACAACAACAACAAAATCAACAAACATTCATTGGAAGCCAAACAATAACAACAGTGGGTAGTGGGGAGATGGTGCAAAGGCACTCTTGGCCTATAACGAGGCACCATCCCCCGCGCGACATTTTGAATTTCTACACCTGACCATCATGTGCATTGTTTAGTCAATGACCGCAGCAACAGCTTCGCCCCCCGCGCGTGCCGAGCTCCTCTGCTAATTTGAACGGAAACGTTTTGTGTCGGAAATCTATTTTTGGAAAAGAAGTGCTACCCTCTGGGAACTTGAAGTACTAATGCTTGTTTCATGTATAAGTGTGTCGTATTGTTCGGTGGTAGTGCAGTGATTGAAGTCAGTGTTTTGTTCTGTGGAGATATTTTCAAAGATACTTTGTCTGAGTGGCGCGTAAAGTGGGCAGTGTAACATGAAGTGCAATGTGGTTTCTGTTCTGTGTCCGCATTGGCAGTGTGGGTGTGGGATTTTTGTATTTGGAACAGGTGTGCATTTACATCTGAATTTCCTGGCCGTAGTTGAGTGTGTATTATGTTACCACGTTTGAAGCCGAGAGTGTAATAACTAGGTGGATGCCTAGCTCCCAACAAAGCTGTGATATCTTTTTTGAAGGTTCGTGATGATTGTTGGGACCGTACATGTGGTGGTAATTTGCTCCATTTACGAGTAGTGTCGGGTACGAACGATTTTTGAAATCGTGAGGTTCTATTATAAGGAAGCGTCAAAGTGTTCGAATTTCTGAGTGTCCTAACTGTGTCGGTGTGTCGTGGTTGGGGAAAAGTTTGTTTGATATAGTCTGGAACGAACGTACATCTGGATAGGTGCCAGAAGAGCGTTAGTCGATGCATTTCTCGTCTAGTTGTTAGTCGGTCCCAACCAAGCTCGAGTCTAAGTTTGTCAGTGGAAGTTCTAAAATATGTCCCGGTAACAAATCTAGCAGCGCGGTTTTGCAGTTGTCAAAGTGTTTTGCAGTGTCTGCGTTCGTCGTAAGCTGTGAGATGCCCATCGAAAATGGCGTCACAGTAGTCGAAATAAGGTCGTATCTACGTCGTGTATATGTTGTATAATAGTGGGCGTGATAGTTTGGAGGCAACTGTGTAGAGAGGGCTAAGTGCAATGTTGACTTTGCGAATTATTTCGTTAACGTGGTTGTTGAATGGGAGGTCTGTTCACAGAGTGAGTCCTAAGTGTTTGTGTAAGTCTGTCGTCGAGATTGTTTGTCCATCAAAAGTCAGTGTCGGTGAGGGGTGTTGGGAATTGTTGCTGAAAGTCTGGCAGATCGTTTTCGCAGGACTGAAAGTTATGGCCCATCGCCTGCCGTTGTTTTCAATTATGTTTAGGTCGCGTTGGAGGGATTCCTGAACATTATCTACGTTTATCGTTGAGTGTGATGAGTAAAGTGATATGTCGTCGACGAACGCCGGCTTGCAGCGGGCCAGCGAGACCGTGTCTCGTCGGCCGCGACGATCGATGATGATGGCATGGGGTTTGCGGGAGAGGACGCGGTAGGGTCCATCGTACTGGTACCGAAAGGGAGACCGATGAGAATCGCAGCGGATAAAAATGTGGGAACATGTCTCCATATCTTGCGAGACGAAAATCTTGCGGGATCCAGGACGTGGTGGAGTGGGACGGAGCTCGGACATGACAGCACGAAGACGGGAAACCAGGGAGGATGGATCATGTGGTTCTTCTGTGGTTGGTCCAGTCACATAAGACGAGAGCAGCTCGGAGGGGAGGCGTAGTTGCGAGCCGTAGACCAGCTCGGCAGAAGAGCAGCCGATGTCCTCTTTAAGTGCCGACCGGATGCCGAGCAGAACGAGTGGAAACTTGTCAGACCAGGAGGTGGCGTCCTCTTCGGTCCGCAGAGCCGCCTTGAGCTGTCGATGGAAGCGTTCCACCATGCCGTTTGACTCTGGGTCGTAGGTGCAGGTCCGGATCCTCGATGTTCCAAGGAGTTTAGTGACTTCAGTCCACAGTCTGGACTCAAACTGGGATCCTTTGTCGGTGGTAATCACCTCAGGGGCCCCGAATCTGGCGATCCAGCCACTTAGGAGGTGTCGTGCCACGGTCTGGGCGTCCATGGTGGGCAGCGGAATGGCTTCCGGGCACTGGGTGAACCAGTCGACGACAGTGAGTAGGTAGGAGCACCCTCCTGATGGCGGCAGCGGTCCGACCAGGTCCACGTGGATGTGCCGGAAGCCGGCTGCCGGAAGGTCGAAACTGCCCATGGGCGGCTTCGTATGGCGCTGTGTTTTGGCTCGCTGACAGTGTGTGCAGGTGCGCACGTAGCTTTGAACGTCAGCTCGCATCTTTGGCCAGACGAATCTTGACGACAAGAGATTGTGGGAAGCGGAAACTCCTGGGTGTGACAGGTTGTGGAAGCTCTTGAAGAGGGTAGAACGTAGTGGTGCTGGGGTCACCGGTCTGGGCACAGACGTGGAGACGTCACACCAGAGTCTCAAGGTCGGATGATCGGGGACGGGGAAATCCTCCAGGATCAGAGAGGAAGAGTCCTGCAGGCTGGCGAGCTCTGGGTCAGTTGACTGCGCCCGTGCGATGTCGGCCAAGTCGATCGGCTGGTCCGATGGCGGCGGTGCAGACAGGGTGCATATCCTGGAGACGGTGTCTGCGACATGGTTGAGCGAGCCTGGGACGTGGGAGATCCTGCTGGTGTACTGGATAGTCAGATCCATGTGTCGCTGTTCTCGAAGGGAGTGGTTGTCCGCGCTGCTGACAGACAGGGCATAGACCAGAGGCTTGTGGTCTGTGCAGATTTCGAAGTCGCGTCCTTCCAGGAAGGTCCGGAAGTGCCTCACAGCCAGGTACATGGCTAACAGCTCACGGTCGAACGTGCTGTACCGTCGCTGGGCAGGCGTGAATTTCTTTGAGAAGAAGCTGAGTGACTGCCAGACGTCGCCGACTCGCTGCTGCAGGACTGCTCCAGCTGCAGAGCCGCTGGCGTCCGTGCTCAGGCTGAGGTCGGCGTCGCAGGTTGGGTGAGCTAGGAGCGTGGCCACCGCGAGCACGGTCTTGGCCTTGTTGAGCACCTCCTCCGCTTCTGGTGTCCACGTCACCGTCGCTGTTTTCGGTGGGTCGTGTGCCGGCACGGTGAGGACATGGATCGGGGCCAGTAGGGCGGCGGCGTGCGGGATGAAACCGTGAGTAGATGGTCGTTCCAGCGAGGCAGGCGGAGAAGTCATGTAGATGAGGCAGTGGGTAGCGGTCTGTCACCGTGTTGCGGTTCAGAGCACAGTAATCACCGCAGGGGCGCCACTCTCCAGAAGACTTCGGTACCATTGTGCAGGGCTGAGGCGTACTGGCTATTGCTGGGACGGATGACGCCGAAGTTCAGCAGGCGCTGAAACTCTGCCTTCGCAGCGGCGAGGCGAGCAGGGTCGAGACGGCGTGAGCGACTGAAGACGGGTGATCCAGTGGTCTCGATCGATGTGGTGGCGCACTGAATGTTGCGGCTTGGGAGGATTGGAGGCCTGCATCAGAGCAGGAAATTCCCGGAGAAGGCTATCGAACTCAGGGTCGCTTGTGGCAATGACTGCCGTTAGCTGTGTGGACGGCAGAGAGGAGAGGAACCCTCATGAGGACAGACCGGTCTGGTGGTCGATGAGACTACCTCTCTTCGTGTCCATCAGATGGGCAGACAGGAAATCGGCACCGAGGAGGGGATGAGATACATCAGCGATAAGGAAGATCCAGTTGAACGTCTTCCTGAGGCCCAGGGATACCGTCAGCATACGTCGACCGTAGCTCTTGATTCTGCTGGTGTTTGCAGCCTGTAAGTCGAGTCCACGAGTGCCCCCAGCGCGGTCAGCAGGTGTGGCTGGGACGACGCTGTATTCTGCTCCGGTGTTGATCAGGAACGAGGCTCCAGTGATGCTGTCCTGGATCTTGAGCAGACCGCCTGGCTTGACGTCAGAGGTGGAGAGAGCAGGCGATGACGTCTGGTGCAGCTGCCCTACTGATCGTTTCTCGACCATGAGCAGGGCGGCTGGCAGGAGTGAGCGTTGGCGCCAAACCGCTGGTGCTACCAGCAGAGGTTGGTCTCGGGTCTCTGCGACCTGGGAGGTGTTGCTGGCTGGCGGTATCCAGAGCTGGATCGTCCGCGGGGTCTGGACATGGAGCGCTCTCGACGTGCGGTTGTTTCAGCCAGTGAAGTTACCGTCGCCGCCAGTGCTGTTATGCCGGCGATCATCTGCTGCAGGAGGGTTGACAGGTCGGATGGTGCTGCTTGGACAGCGTTGGCTTGCGGTACTTCAGTGAGGCAATCCACCGTCGCTGAGCTCACGAACCATGGTGATGCAGTGGAAGGTTGAGGAAGCTCCAGCAGCCGGTCCGCAGTGGTGGTGATGGCCGAAAGGTCAGTTCCTGACGGTAGGCACTGCAGAAAAGGCAGCATTCTGGGAGGCATGGCGTTTAGGAAAATCTGCCGCATGAGTGGCGAGTCCTCCGAACCTTCGGCCTGTGCCAGGTCCAGCAGGTGGCGTAGGAACTGGGATGGGCGTCTATCCCCGAGTTGTTGGTCCGACAGGAGGGAACGAAGTCGCTACTCCACCGACTTCCCGAAACGCTGACTGATGGCATCTGCGAGAGCAGTGTACGGCTCCGTTGCTGGTGAGTTGCGCAGGATATCGGCGAAGTCTCGCCGTAGATGCCCTGGCAGCAGCGTCGCAGTTATCTGAAAACGGGTTAGCTGGTCCGCTAAACTAGCTTGGCAGAAGTACAGGTCCAACTGCACAAGCCAGATTACCGGGTCTTCCTCTAAAAAAATATCGGCGTTGCCACGTGGCTGCGGACGGTCACGTCAGCCGCGGCGGCCTCCTCCGAGGTCTGTGCTGATGCCACAGCCTGGGAGTCACGTCGGGAGTCCACCTCCCCAGAGCGCGGCGACAGGGCATGACGAGAGCGTCGGCGGGTCGTAAGGTTGGTCCGCGGCAGCGCAGAGAGCAGAACGGCAGGGAGTAGGTCAGCAGAAGCGATCCGCTCACTGCTGCAGGCTAAGGTTGGGTTGTGGGATAGTAGGAGCCAACCGCTCACTACAGGTGGAAGGTGCGCGGGAGCAGGAGCAAACTGCTCACTGACGGGATGTAGGAGCAAACCGCTCACTGCAGGGTTGGAGCAAACCGCTCGCTACCGTAAGCTATTGTCGGGGTCACCAATGTAGGAGTAGAGAAACTCGCTAAAATTGTTTTTATATGGTATATTCGAAAATATCGATATCGGCGACCTTTTCTTTCTTTTGTTAAATTTTAGGCATTTCGGTAAATTATGACCATTAAATGCCTTTTCAATGTATGTATATATATATATATATGTTCTGTATGTATGTATGTATATGTTCAGGAACGAACAATTGATGCGTTACACAGGTATTATTTTATGTTTGTCTGTGATTTACATCTTTTCGAATAGTTTGGAATCTTGGAGAAATGAAAACAGTAAATTGAGCAAGTAAATTGGCAGTAAATTGGCTGTGTGTCTCCGAGTACAGATGTCAAACTGAATGGCAATTTTTCTTTGTTGAAAAAAGAGAGCAGCTGACCCCTTTGTCTACGGTAATTTGGACACTGTATAATAACGTGTTCTACTGTCTGTGGACATTGACAAAGCGAGCATATCGGCCGAGCGTCTTTGGAATATATATAACAATGTGCGTATAAAGTATTTCCTAAACGTAATCCAGCCAAAACTTTCTCTTCCCGTCTATTATCTCTGTTTGCAGACGTCCACACTTCAATGAGAGGTTTGATGCGTCGAAGCTGTATTGCTCGAGTAGTATTTGTCCATTGCATTTGCCAGTTTTTTATCATTGCTTGTCGTAAGCAAGCTTTCATGGATTTATAGTCAGTTGGAATGTGTGTGATGCTATTTAAAGAAAGTGCTTCTTTTGCGATCTTGTCCGCTTGCGAGTTTCCATGGATACCGCTATGACCCGGTATCCAGGTGAACCGTATTTGTGTACTTTTGTTGGATAATTCCTGGTGTAGATTGTAGATATGTATAAGCAAGGGTGACGATGGAAAATTCTTAAGCAATGACTGAACGTCCGAACGCGAGTCTGTGCAAATCACCGCTCTTTGTAAACATTTTTATTGAATAAACTGAAGGGCTTCTAACACCGCATGTAGTTCTGCGATACATATACTTGTGATATTCTTAAGACGAGTTTTAATTATGTGTTCATTACAGTTACAGAAAACTGCGTTTGAAGTGCGATCACCGTCATTCGAGCCATCTGTGAAAATGAAATGAAAATTGGAAAACTGGTTGCGTAATTCGCCAAACTTGTGTTGCACTTCTTGTGGAGTAATGAGTGCTTTTGAACAATCAAAAAGAAATAGAACCTCCCTGTCAATCTTCAGCCATGGAGGAGCATTGAGTTTTGGTAAGGGAAGGATTTCTGGTAGGATGTACTCCAAATTGCGGAGAATTTCTTAACTCTAGAAGCTATTGTTAATCCAGACCGTTTTTCGGCCGGACCAATGTAGTTATGGTGAATTGAAGGTAAGATGTGTATAGATTTATAAGTATTATGGTTTGGATGATTTTTTTTTGGCTAACATAACGTAAATATTGCTCCTGTCGTCTCAAATGTAAGGGCGGTATAACAGCTTCTGTTTGTAAGGACGAGATTGGTGAGGTTTTCATGGCCCCAAGGGCTATTCGGATGAATGAGTTTTGAATTGTGTTTAAAAATTAGTGTGTTATCACTGGCACCGGCGTAAACTACAGCTCCGTATTCTATGATTGGCAACACCAAAGCCTTGTACAAAAGAAGAAGTGTTTTCCGGTCTGCCCCATACTCTGTGCCGGCAATACATCGAAAAAAGTGCAGACGCTTGCTACATTTTGATTTTATATACTCCATATGCTTCACCATACTGAGTTTTGAGTCCAAAACTATGCCAAGGAATTTGAACGACTCTAAGCGAGGAATAACGTGACCAGAAATGCGTAGGTCAGACGCCTGACGCATTCTGTTGTTTTTGGTGAAAGTCATCACTGCAGGCTGGTGAAAAAATACTACCGTTCTTTCTTGACCAATCATCAATAATGTCGTGCCTGTTGTAAACGAAAAATGGAGTGTTGCGTGTCGCT
>JAXIVJ010014011.1:0-20000 GCA_036785665.1 Chirona hameri | reverse complement strand
TACCCCAAGAATCGGCGAAGGTGCGTGAGCGTGTCTGCGAAGTAGGTGAACTGTGGTGAGATAATGAAAAGTAGGTATTGTCGCCTTTGTTGAGGAGAACGAGATCGTGGACGTCAACAAAGCTTTCGATAATGTCGCCACGCTCGTCTGAAACTCGGGTGTTGCGTCCCCACATCGGATTGTGGGCATTGAAGTCCCCGAGTAAGAGGAAAGCGTTTTTAAATTGTGATATAAGCTGATTTAAGTTTCTTGCGAGATCACTATTGTCAGCATTGGGTGCTATATAAATCGAACATATGTCTATTTTTCTTCTATTCAACCTAATGGTACATGCTACAGCCTGTAGTGGGGTATTACAAATAATCTCATCGTGAACGAAATCATTATTTATGTACAAGGCTGCACCGCCATGGCGACGTTCACCGTCGGTCTCATCATAACGGTATAGCGAATAATTAAAGAGAGAGAGAAGTTGTAAGGGTCTGTAGGCAGTAGCCATATCTCTTGTAAAGCAATAACTATTGGAGCTAGTAGTAAGAAAAACATTTTGCTTTCAGCCAAGTTTGAAATTAGACCACGACAATTCCACTGTAAGAGCATCGACATTTAAGTGTTTAAGGAGGTCCCACCAAGAGATGGGATTTTTCCGACAGAGAGAGAGCGAGTTTTTCCCATTGCCACACTGATTTCTGGGCGCGATTGCCGCTCTTGACAAACGTCTGTGCGGCCATGCGGTGGTAGAGAGTGGGGAGGGGGTTGAGCTGTCACTGGTCGGTCGGCGCGAGCCGGCCGGGCTACGTTGTTGTGACCACGGTTGGTCTGCCATGCGCCTGGACGAGCCGTAGCCCGGGGGCTAGGCTGGTCGTGCAGACGAGGACTGGTGCGTGGTGGGGCGTCAGCTGGTGCGGTTGGCTCCGTAGCCGTCTGCGTGCACGTAACAGACTTAGCAGGAACGGGTTTCAGAAGTTTGAGCGGCGGCAGCTGAGCGATGGGGTCGGTCTGGGTCTGAATCGTTGCGGTTTTGGGTTTGGCAGCATGTGCGTAAGTTTTGGACGATTGAGCTGGTTTCCTCTCCTCCACAGTGCGCTGCGCCTGAGGATACGACACCCCAGTGGTGGCCTTCACCGCGCATATATCTTTTTCGGTTTTCCAAACCGGACACTGTCGAGCTGGTGCTGTGATCTGTTGCGTCACAACTGAGGCACTTGCTGGGATCTGTGCAGGCGGTACCGTCATGAGAAGCTGCACCACACTTCTGACACTGTGTGCTTTGCTTGCAAAATCGGCTAGAGTGTCCGCACCGTTGGCAGTTGAAGCAGCGAAGGGGGTTGGGAAGAAACACGCGTACTGAGTAGCGGATGTGGCCAGCGAGGAGGGTTTCGGGCAGAGTTGTGGTTTCGAAAGTGAGCACGAGAAGGCTGGTATCTTTTCTCTGCCCGTCACGGAAGGTCGTCAGGCGGCGCACGTGTGACACTCCTTCAGGTCGGAGACCGTCAAAGATTTCTGCCTCGGACATGAAACGCATCTCCGGGGCGAAAATCGTTCCCTTGGAGGTGTTTCGGGCGTGGTGGATGGAGACAGTGACGGCTTTCTCGCAGAAGCTTGTACATTTCAGCAGCGCTTTTGTCTGGGCACGGGTCTTGGTTTTCACGATGAGCGAGCCATTTGCCGGTGTTTCGATGTCCAGAAGCCCAGTACCGCAGATCTTCTGGAGATATTTTGTCGGCCAGAAAGCGTTAACTTTTAGAAAAGATACACCTTCATCCTTGGGACGTAGCACTAGAAACGATCCGAACGAGTCGAGGTACGGTTCAGGACATTCATCAGAGGGGCCAGCGGTGGTCGAAGACGAGCGAAGGTCGGTACCGGGAGCGGAGGCTTGGGTCGAGCGAGGGTCATTGCCGGGGGCGGAGGCCTGGGACGAGCGAGGGTCAGAGCCGGGGGCAGAGGTCACGGACGAGCGAGGGTCGGTGCCGGAGGCAGAGGTCTGGGACGAGCGAGGATCAGTGGCCGTGGAGTCAGAGTCCATAGGGAGATCAGGAGAGGTCAGGTTCGGGTCAGAGTCAGAGTCCGAGACATCTTGTTTCCGGCGCTTTTTCCACACCATGGGGAAAAAGCAAGCAACGGAGCCGGAAAACAATAAACAGAGTGAGAACGAAACCTAACGCAAATATAAATAAGTAACGACAACGACGAAGCGAGCGAAAACGTGGAAATCGTACCAAGAATCGGCGAAGGTGCGTGAGCGTGTCTGGGGTGGGGTTCCCATCGGCGACCTTTTTTGGTTTGGTTAGGATAAGGCCGCTTCGGTCTACTTGGACCATTGCGCAGGCATGGGATGAAGGAGAAATGGGTAAAGTGGGTCAAAATGGACGCCGACCGGACAACCGCCCATGGACAGGCCCTTCCCCGCAGCGCGAAGCTGCGAAGAGAGCCCACGCCATGCAGACGGCCACCACTCCCGGGGGGCAGCTGGAGGCCACCATATGCCCGGTGGCCAGCGACCACCAGACCCGGGGTAACGTGGGCGTGGCAAAGGATGGAGGACCGGCAGTCGGGAGGATCATAAGGGATCTGTATCGGCGACCTTTCTTTTCTTTCCTTTGTTAAATTTAAGGCACTTCGGCCCAATCGGACCATTGAGTGCCTGTGATTAATAATTTGTATTTTAATATGTTTAAGTGTCGGTCATAGGAAATGGCGAGTTTGTTTCGTTTCAAACGAAATATTTAGTAAATAATGCAAAGTAGCCGTAACAGATATGGGTGTTCATTACTGAGTAATGAGGGCAGTGCTAATGTATGGTAGATGGTTTGCCTTGGGGTATAAATGTCGGACGAAGGAAATTGGATAATGATCGTTTTCGTATATGTCTTGTGTATATTTATATATTTATATGTGTATATATATATATATATATATATATATATATATATATATATATGCCATATACCATATACTATATACTATATACTATATACTATATACTACATACTATATACTATATTCTATATACTATCTTCTATATACTATATTATATAGTATATATGTCTATATTTCTAGCAGAGAGACAAGTCAGTGGTGGGCTATTGGTGGAATGTAACGAGGAAACCAGATGGATCGAGCCCGACCCAATGCTACACGTATAGCAGGACGTGTCGGCCGCTGCTGATTCGTGTTAGTACGCTGTGGGGCTTGAGGCTGTATTTGGGGAGTCTGGTCGTCACGGGCCGGTCGTGTGCCGCTCTCCTGCCGGCGGTCTGTATGGGCCGAGCCCAAACGAACCATAGCCTGCGGTGCGAGCCTGTCACGGCCGGGCCGAGTGCTGGCACACCGGGTCACGGGCGGCGGCTCAAGGGCCGGGGAAGCGGTGGCCGTGGAGCTGGTTTCCACTGTGGCTGGTCTGAGAGGTGCCAACAATTTGAGGGGAGGGAGCTGAGGTAGGGACTCAGTTTGAGTTTCACATGTAGCCGTTTGCTTTTTCGCTACCTGTGCGTAGGTCTTGGAAGTCGGAGAGGGCGTATTGTCTTCTACCGTGCGACGTGCCTGTGGGTATGACATGTTGGAAGATGCCTTCAGGGCGCAAATCTCCTTCTCCTTCTTCCACATGGGACACTGAGTGGAGGTCACGATGTGGTCTGTGGATCCACAGCTCAGGCACTTGGCTGGTGCAGCACAGGCAGAGCTGTCGTGCGGCGCTGCACCGCACTTGTGGCACCGGGCCTCCTGCTTACAAAATTTGACGCTGTGGCCAAATTTTTGGCATTTGTAGCAGCGAAGGGGGTTCGGGATGTAGACGCGTACGTTGTATCTGAGGTATCCAGCGACTAAAGTAGACGGTAGCGTGGTTGTCTGGAACGTGAGGACAAGAAGGCTGGTGTCACGCCTCTGTCCGTCACGGAAAGTTGTCACACGTCGCACGTGCGAGACTCCTGAGCAGAAACCTTCGAGAATGTCCTCCTCGGACATAAATCTCATCTCCGGGGCGAAAACCGTACCCTGTGTGGTGTTCCGAGCATGGTGCAGCGAGACAGTGAGCGCCTTCTCACAGAACTTGTTACACTGTAGCAGTTTTTTTGTTTGCGCGTTAGTCTCGGTCTTGACAGCGAGTGTGCCGTTTGCCGGAGTTTCGATCTGGAGAGAGGATGAGCCGCAGATGCCTTTGAGTTGTTTGGTGGGCCAAAACACGTTGATTTTGCGGAACGAGACGTTGTCGTCCGTAGGCTTAATCACCAGAAACGAGCCAGAGGAATCCAGGTACTGGTCAGAAGTCGTGGTCAATGGTGAGCCAGGGTTCCGTGCGTGGTCAGTAGACAAGCGAGGGTCGGTACCGGGAGTGGAGGCATGGGACGAGCGAGGGTCAGTGCCGGGGGCGGAGGTCATGAACGAGCGAGGGTCGGTGCCGGGGGCAGAGGTCATGGACGAGCGAGGGTCGGTGCCGGGGGCAGAGGTCTGGGACGAGCGAGGATCAGTGACCGTGGAGTCAGAGTCCATAGGGAGATCAGGAGAGGTCAGGTTCGGGTCAGAGTCAGAGTCCGAGACATCTTGTTCCCGGCGCTTTTTTCCCCACCATGGGGAACAAGCAAGCAACGGAGCCGGAAAACAATAAACCGAGTGAGAACGAAACCTAAGCAAAGAAAACTAAGCAACGACAACAACGATGGAAAACGAGCGAAAACGTGGAAATCGTACCAAGAATCGGCGAAGGTGCGTGAGCGTGTGTCAAATGTCCGCGACCCACCGAAAAACACTTAGTACAATGGTAATTCACCAAACCCTCATCCTTTTGGGAAACACAAGACGATAACAGAAGCGGTGAATGTCGGGCGTACAAATGGAATTTATGAATACCTGGTAAGATAGGTCACACAGTTGACATGTATATGATGCAAATGATATAGGTATATGCTAGGCAATGAATGACGAAAAAGATAGGTAAACATGATAACGCAGTACAGCGACACCCATCGGATACAATTTAAATAATAGTTCACTGTGCGGATCATAGCCGCTACAATATTTCCCCATTTACTTATTATGGGGAGGTTACGAAATTGACCTGACCTTAGGTCACCGATATCAAAATTCCGAGACAAACGAATTGTAAGTATGTATGCCCTCATGACATCCTGTAAGTTTGAAACTGATAGGTCAGAAACTCTGGCTTTGGCACAACTGCAAACATTTTTGGAGGTGGGGTCACCTGACCTGGTCTGGTGACCAGACCTGAGATGACCCGCGGTTATTTTTTTTTCAAAGTGTGCGTGATTGATGTCCTAACAGTTGTGTCAAAACCCGGCGGCGCGCAGCGCCGCCGTTTTTTGCTATTTGCACACAAAAAAAATGAGGGGGGAAGAAATCAACCCCCCCTGCAGTGCGCTGGTTAAGTTTTGACCAATCAGCTGCGGACATCGAAGCCAGAATCTGCGCACTGGCGCACCGTAGAAACAAATAATCGGTGGTGTTCTTCGATTTTTCGAAGGCTCTGTGTTACCATGGTGTGTCAGATTGGGAAATTGCCGGTCGGGAATAGTTCGTCGGTCTACCAATAGATGGCTCTGGCTGTCGTTATCGTTATCTCCGGAAATAATTATCGCGGCGAGACGCGCAAGGCGGCATTATAAAGCTTCCAATGAGAGGCATCTAAAGCAAACTCTTTTTTTTTCTCGCTCGAATTGAGGTCATATATCAGGTCAAGGTCTGGTCAAAGTTCAAAATCGAGGCATTTGAGTTTATGGGCCATACCTTCCATCCAAAGCCTTTGCTTGTGACCATATCACCCAAAGTACTCCCACAGGTATAATGCACATGCCTCATGAGCTAAAGTGAAATTGTTAGAAAAGGTCAAGGTCAATGTCAGCTCACAAATGGTCACTATGCGCAGAAGATCTACGAAGTCATACGACACAATATATGGGGTATTTTATGGGGTATTTTACACCTATATGTAATCGAGAGTGGTAGTCATTTTACCACCTAACCTTATTTAAATGAAGTTAGTGTCTAGTGTAGAGTAGTACACTAGACAGTGTACTAGTGTAGTGTAGTAGTGTAGTGTAGTTAGTGTAGTAGTTTGGTCAAGGTCAGGTCACATAAGGTAAAAATTTGAAATTGATAAATCTAAATACAAATTGCATGTTTCTAGACCAGTTTTGTCTCCGAAATTCAGTGCTGGCATTTATTTGTTTTTATCTGGTCACCAACAGCCCAAAACGCAATTTCAAAATATGGCGTCATGAAATACAAATATTGCATACTTAGGAAACCATAAGTCAGTAAAAAATAAAGATATTGCTTTTAAAATTGGGTTTGGGTCTTGTCCATATGTCCTCCAACATATATTCCGTTTTTTAATGTTTGAAATTTTGAGGGCATTTATTTAAAAAAAATAGTTTTCTTAGAATAAACAAATCAATTCGAAAATCTGAGACATCCATTTTTTAGTACTTGTCATTTGCTATCTTCTGATGTTTGTGTTTGTTCCACCCACTCAAGCCACTTTTCAGGATCAAGGTGCATTAACGTGGCTAGCTTTACACGCGCAGTGGAAGGGGGGGGGGGCACAAAAGTGCCCCCCCCCCCCACACCCAATATGTGTTTCGTGAATAGCTCAAAAACGAATCGGAGCAGGGTGGTCTTGTTTGTGCGACATTAACGCCAATTCACGGGCCGGCGGCCGGAGGGTGCGGACGCGCGCACGACCCGTCCCGCCAAGTGGCTGGTGTGAGGCAAGAGTGCAGCTGAGTGCGGCTGGATAGTTTGTGGGTGCGTGTGAGGCCGACGCGGCCAGCTGCGTGAGAGTGTCGCAGACATAGTGTCGGTGTTTTATCTACGCCACACGGATATATTAGCCGACAATCTCAATGGCTGGTAAGGGTACAGCTGGCCGCCCTGCCGGTAAGGCCCCGGCCGCCGCTCGCCCGGCCCGCCTGGACAGCGGCGAGTCAGCTGATCGGGCCGGCGGCGGGCCGGCTGACCCGGCCAAGGCCACTCGGCCTGGCGCCGCCGCCAAGGCTAGGGGCGGCGCCAGGCAGAGCCGAGTTATGGACTTCGTTCGAAGATTGGATTCCGGACAGCCCAATCGGTTTCACAGTCCTGGCAAGCGAGCCAGGACTTCCGAGGGGCATGAACTCTCGTCTGTGTCATCCTGTGAGGATGTCTCCCGGAACAAGGACGAGCGACACCAGCCGGGCTCTCTCATCACGGTGGAGGTGATGAAGGAGCTGCTGCGAGAGGAGCGAGAGTCCATGCGGGACTTCATCCGTGAGGAGATCTCTCTCGTCACAGAAGCTCTCCGTTCCGAGCTGGCTGAGCAGAGGAGCCGAGTGCTGGAGCTCGAGCAGCACGTGGATGCTCAGGGCGTCTTCATTGACGAGCTGGAGAACAGGCTGCGTCAGCGTGAGGACCGGACGGCGGAGCTGGGGGCGGCGCTGGATCAGGTGGAGGCGGACCAGAAGTGTAGCGAGCTGATCTTCGCCGGCACTGCGGTCCCGCCGCCGCCCGACGACGCGGACCATCGCGGCCCGCCGGAGGACGTCATTGGCGTAACGCTGGATCTCCTGAGGCGTCTTCTGCCGACGGTCGAACTGAGGCGAGAGGACATCGCCTCCTGCATTCGCATCGCCCGGGGCAAGAAGATCCTATGTAAGTTCTTTCGCACGGGCCCACTGACTCCCCGTTACCAGCTGTACGACAGTCGGTTCTCGCTGAAAGACTCTCGCCCTGAGGATCGACTGTTTATTAACGAAAATCTGTCAAAAATGCGGTTCGATATTTTTAAAAACCTTTACAAGAAAAAAGAGCCAAGAGAGTGCATTCTGTGTTCAGTAAAAACGGAGCAGTGTTCTGTTGAGCTGTCATGCACGGTAGAAAGATGCGAGTCTCGAACGTGCAACAAATCCCTGAAGTGCTGCGAGGCTAGACAGTTTGGACCGTGGATTGTGCTTTCCGGTTCGTGTACGTGTGCTCTGTTTTCTGAGTCGTCTTCTATGCCCATTGGCATCAGTTTGCTCGCAGTAGGAATGCTATTTGTCCGGTCATGTCTCGAGTCCCCTGCAGCGGCCGCGTGCTGTGAGTTTACGAGCTGTCGCGTGTCATTTGATGATGGTTCACCCAGTTTATTCCACTTAACTGCACAGTCATGCACTATTCCATTGGCTGTTTGAATGTTAGAGGTATTAGGAATCGAGAGAAACGCCATGATATCCTAAACTTTATGTGAAACGCGATTTTTTCGTTCGTTTGTTTAATTGATACTCACATATCCAGTGATCTATTCAACATCGTTAGGGCAGAGTGGGGAGGATCAGCATTCTTTAGTCCTGGTACGGCCCATGCGAGGGGTGTGGCAGTGTTTTTTCGCATCAATTTCAGTTTTGAAGTTCATAGGTCAGAAATTGACAACGAAGGAAACTTTATTATTCTGGATGTCGACTTGGATGCTTGTGGACGCTGCACGGTGATAGTTGTGTACGGTCCCAATGAAGACAACCCAGGTTTCTACAGGTCTGTGTTTTCTGTTATAAGGATCTTTGATAACGACAATGTGTTAACTGTTGGCGATTGGAATGTTACGTTAAACCCTACTGTTGATACTTTACATTATAGGTCACTGGGGAACCAGCGGGCCAGAGCGGTTATTCTTGAGTTTATGGAGCAGGAGGGTATGGTCGATATCTGGAGAATGCAACACGCGACGAAAAAGTCATTTACCTGGAGGCGGTCTTCCCCGCTAAAGCTAGCTAGACTAGATTATTTTCTGGTATCAGCAGCCATGGTGAGAAGAGTAACGCGATCTAACATTTAGGCAGGGTACCGCACTGACCACGGCCTGATTAGTATTGAGATGAATGTAAATGTGCGAAACAAACGAGGACTGTATTGGAAGTTTAACAATGCTTTGCTTAACCCGCGAGTTACTGGGGTATATTTCATAACGCGACTTACTGGGGGGGGGGGGGGCTATTTTTAGCCCCCCCCCCTCCTCTGATCTCCGGAACTACTAGACCGAATGTAAAAATTCAAACAGCATTCGATAGCCCTGTGAAATTTATCGAGGGAAACATAATTTTGTTGACCTCGAGGTCACCGATGACGTCACAGGTCAGGTCAAGTACAAAATGTTTGACCGTGTCAAAAGGTCTCGATGGATGGAATTGTCGCGCAAAATTGCGATATTAAACGCATAAACTGTCGATAAATCGGTATCATTCGTGTGTCTGACATTTCTAAGTACCTTTCTAAGCTGTTTATGACCTTGGGTCAGGTCAAGGTCATCCGAGGTCACGAGGTCAAACTGCAGATTACGGTCATTATGCGTTGTAACACATGTTTATGGGTTTGTTTTTCGTCTAGAACGCGAAAAATGACCTTAGAACATTGTTTGTTCCATATAAATATAAGCAAAAAGCAAAAATGGAAATGCGTTTTTTATGCATAGTAATGCTGTGAGAAGTGGTCTATTTTTGTCATTTAAAGGTGATAACTCGGTCATTTTTAAAGATATTGACTTTAAATTTGGTACACATATTCACCGCATAGGTCTCGATCACATATATTCCGGTTTTGGATAATTGTGATTTTTTCTTGAAAATTTTGTTTAAAAAAAAAAATGTATTTGGATTTCTCAAAATTTTGAATTTCGAAAAAACTCAAAATTCCGAGATAGCAGTTTGATAACCCGGTCTATTGTTAGTAATTTGATTTATAACAATTTAGTTTATCTCAAATATCGTACCTTTGACAGCGTTTTCCGCAAACCATTATTTTGCAACAAAAACCGAAGAACATGACGTCACTCTGACGTCATTCCCGATTGACCTATCATATACTCATATTTTTCCGTTTGCCAACATGTGTAGAATTGATGTGAGAGAAGGTACTGCAAGTTTGGTGACAATACCATTGTTAGTTTAGGAGTTATTGCAAAATAACGGGAGGGGGGGCAAAAAATAGCCCCCCCAGTAACTCGCGGGTTAAGGACTCTACGTACATTAACTTGGTGAATAAGAAAATCGATGATGTGAAAAAGCAATACGCCGTTCCACTTTATGCGAGTACAGAGGTGGAAGAGAACAGTGATATCGAACTGACCATTGATGAACAACTTTTCTTTGAAGTAATGTTATGTAAAATTAGGGGTATGACTCACATATGGGGCGAGGAAAAAGCGGGACAGAATTAGGCGCGAGAAGGCTTTGCTCTGGCAAATGCAAATCGTGGAAGGACTATTTGAGGAAGGAGAAATTTTTCGTCAGCGCCTTGATAGCTTACAACAGGAACTCTCCGAATTGCGAAAGGTTAATTTTGCGGGCGCCGCCCAGAGAGCGTGTGCCCGTTGGGTACAAGAGGGAGAGTCGCCTACCAAGTATTTTTGTGGCTTGGAAAAACGACAGGGCGCTGCAAAATATATTGCTTGCCTTAATGTTGAGGGCGAGTTGGTTAGTGAGAATGACAAAGTGTTAGAATATACAGAAGGGTATTTTTGCAATTTGTATAAATCACGAACATTGAAGAATGTGCTCAATTATCAGAGAGAGATCGGTATTAATTTCTCCAAATTAACCTTTGAAGAATCCTGCTTGCTAGAGGGTTCTGTAACTCTCAGGATGCTAGTCTCGCGCTGTCTGAATTGCGAAATGACAAATCACCAGGGCCGGACGGTTTCACAGTTAATTTTTCAAAGTTTTTTGGAAACAGCTGGGTGGCTTTCTGATTCGCTCTTTGAATAGTGGCTACGCTAAGGAGCTTCTCTCGAGGTTTCAAAGACAAGGAACTATTACATTAATTCCGAAAGGTAACAAACTGAAAGAGCTAATAAAAAACTGGCGGCCAATCTCGCTTTTGAATACCACATTTAAGATATTATCCAGAATAATTGCTAATCGAATGCGATTGGTCATTGATAAGCTAATAGGACACGAACAAAAAGGGTTCATGAAAGGGCGATATATAGGTGAATGCACGCGCACGGTGTATGACGTAATGTGGGAAGTGAAACATTCTCGGAATTCAGGAAACATAATGTTGATAATGGCAGATTTTCAAAGTGCCTTCGATTCCTTGGATCATGCTTTCATCCAGGAGGTTATGAAGATGTTTAACTTCGGGGATAGCTTCAGAAAATGGATTCGAGTAATGTTTGCTGGTGCTGAATCGACTATTTGTCAAAATGGTACGTCAACTCCATTTTTTTACTTAGAACTAGAGACGCAAATTTCAGGACCACGGAGCCGGCGCTGGGCCCAAATTCAGGCCCGGCGTGCCTGAAGCTGTGTCTGAACTCAGGCTTGCCGGTCTCATGCCGGGCTCAGCACAAGTTATCAATGAAAAAAAAAAAAAAAAAAAAATATTGGCAGAAGTCAGAACATACATGCTTAAAGATCATGATAAATTGAGAAAACAAAATATACAACAGTAAAACACCAGCATAACACATAACAATGTCCCAGTTTACAAATTAAAAGTGATAACTAGTACGACCTAGCAAGGAGTGGACACACCAGTGAAACTTAATAAATCAAACTACAGGGTCAAGCATGATCAATTCATCAGCTCAGTCACTGCAGCAGTGCGAGAGTCGAGTGCAGTCAAACAGAAACAACTACCCCAAATCATATTCCACTGTCATCACTAGTAACTAGGTGGGGTGGCATACAATATTATATTTAGTCATCCCATTGCCTCAGGTCACCCCAAATTATTTTGTATAACAAATAAGTACCTATGGAACAAAACCACCCACGTATATGATAATAATTATTGTAAATACTATTGTAAATACATATTACTGAGAATATTTATTGATACATATTTACTATTTAGTTCCACATGAGAAAGGACATATTCAAGTCATATCATTTGTAGTTTTGGTAGTGAACAAATATTGTATTTTATGCAATTACAATTATAAAGGTGGAAAGACTGCAAAACACAAAAAAAAAACATTTTGCAAAGAAATCTTAAGTGACCAAGACCTATCCCAGAATGCAAACCTGTCTAGTTCCACTTAAACTTCTTATCACAATAGCTCCATAATTTATATATGACCTTGCATAATTGCACGTGACACACTCCCCGACAACACATTCAAACCCAATTTCCAAACAATGTGTTTTGATGAGTCACATTTGCGACGAATTCGCCAGGACTGGACCGTAAAAGAATCACGTTTGTCAATTAAGCAGTAGATCGATATTCGCGAATGTGTCACTGACAGATATTCACAACTTCACACCTCAGAATCGCGACGCCTCAGAATTGTGTGAAGACAATTGTTCATGTTCGTATTCGAAAATAAGCTGTAGTATCAAATCTTAACCCTTGGTGTCAGTTGAAGTTTAAATATTTTTAAAGAAGTCCATCTGCCGAATCCGCAATATGTTGACATTTTCATTTTGGTGATTTTAAGTTATTTATGGTGATAAAGTTAGTCATTTCGGTGACGGGATTAATTGTCTGCGCCGTTTTGAGCTCAACGCTTCACAATTGTCAAATACTTCAGCCGCCATTACGCACAGCAGTGAAGTTGACGTCCGTCAAGCTAGCAGCAGATTCATATTTGCGAATCTGCTGCTGCCAGACAGACATTCGCCGGGCTCGAATATACTGCTACCAACAGCAGATTCGGCGAATGTCTGTCAGCTGGCAGCATATTCTCGAACAACTTCCGCGACATTTTTTCGCGAATCATCTGAACGCCAGCAGCAGATTCGCAATGTGATGTGTTTGAGTTGAGTTGTTCGGTGAAAGATGGGTACCTTCTATGTAAGTAGGAGGAGGTTAGAGGTGCTACTCACTGACTGCTTCAAGTCAGTAATACGTTGATCAATACCTACTTACCTAGAAGGTACCCATCTCTCACCGAACAACTCAACTCAAACACATCACGTTGCGAATCTGCTGCTGGCGTTCAGATGATGCGCGAAAAATGCCGCGGAAGTTGTTCACGAATATGCTGCCAGCTGACAGACATTCGCCGAATCTGCTGTTGGTAGCAGTATATTCGAGCCCGGCGAATATCTGAATCTGCTGCTCGCGTCTAAGATGCGCCAAGAAGGCCGCGGAAGTTGTTCACGAATATGCTGCCAGCTGACAGACATTCGCCGAATCTGCTGCCAGTAGCAGTATATTCGAGCCCGGCGAATGTATGTCTGGCAGCAGCAGATTCGCGAATATGAATCTGCTGCTAGCTTGACGGACGTGTGAAGTTGTACCAAGGCAGTTGTAAGGCCTTGGCCTTGACAGTGAAGTAGTTCAAGCTTTGTTTATCTGTGCCCACTGCCCAAGGCTGTATAAATATGTGACAAGGCCGTATAAGAGTGGCTCTGTGTGTGACTGGCTTGGATGTTAGTTATAGATATCTTGGCTTGGATAGTGAGAAAACCGAGGATACTCTGTAATTTAAAACAGGTTGATTATTTTACTTTTATCATTCAAGATATGATTGTCACTCCCAATGTTTTTAGTACGTTTGTCATACTTAAATGTGCAGGAAAACTTGCCTTTTCCCCATTATCCTGTGAACTATATTTATTACTAGTCCATGTCAACATTGATCAAATAGGTAAGTAGGTTGTAGTACCTCTAACCTCAACATTGTTTGTAGAAGCTATTACAATTACAACCCAAACATTGCATTGTGTGATGTTGAGTGATGAATGCATACTTATTACATACTTTTAAGCTGCTCGTTTGGACTTGCATGATCTATATATCTATCATGCGTCTTATTTTTGCTTTTTATTTTTGCAAACCACCAAAGATGAAAGAAGTCTACTCACCTTGACCTGTTTGACTTTCCTGTTAGTCTGTTGTTGATTATTTATCTCAAGTTCTGACTTGTGTGGGATTTCTTTACTCCATGGTCCATATATATCCATTATCCATTGGTGTTTCAATGTGGTGTGTGTTAAAATGGTGCAAAATGCACATTGCAAACTATAAATATTCCTGCTAAAAGATTTTAAGTGTAGAATGAAGTATACATGCAGATTGCTAGCTGCCGCGTGCCGGGCCTGGCGGGTGCTGCCACATGTGGCCGGCCTTGATGCCGGTCCCAACTCATGTATGAGCGGTGGCGGTGCAGGGCCGGTTCCTGTTTTTTGGGCAATTTTTGCATCTCTACTTAGAACGGGGCTGTAGACAAGGCGACTGTTGTTCACCTCTTCTTTTTGTTTTGTGCGCTGACATCTTGGCTATTATGACTCGAGAAAATACACAGATTAAGGGTTTTGTTAACCCTCTTTGTAACAGGGGGGGGGGGGATTCCGCCCCCTCCTCATGTTTTCACAGATATCTCCAGAACGGCTGGGAGCAGGCCCATGAAATTTTGGAACTTTTCATAGAATTGAATACCGCATTTGGAGTCAAAATTTTGAGTTCTTAACCTGAACAGAGGCGGTTCCAGGGCACAGTTTTGGGTGGGTTCGGAGGCGATATTTGGCGATAATACGGAAATGCGATCTTCACGGTTTCTTCCTAACTGCCTCAAGTATGAAGGAGTTACAACGGTTCACAGTGATTGCAACAAGTAAACATTAGTTGATGGTAATTGAATATCATAAAAATTGCTTGGCAGAGGCGGTTTCAGGGGCTTGAAAAGGGGGGGAGGAGTTCCAGGAAGTATTCAATGCTTGGCGGGACGCCAATAGAGCGATGTAAGGGACATTTATAGCTATCAAGATGTAAAAGATAGCTTCTGCTGCCATTATTTGCATAATTTATTACATATAGAGTTTCAGGGGCGTGTTCAGGCACATGAAAAGGGGGTGACTGACATGGTGATGACGATATGTCAGCGATAACGGGGCAATAGACGTTTAGCTTATAATGATATATGCACATATGAGGCCAGACAAGGGAATAAAGTCATTTTTGGCAGAGGCGCGCTCAGGAATGGAAGAAAGGGGGTCATATTATTGCAAGGAAACTAAGAGGCATGGGCGTACAATGACATAACATACTGCAGTTTTCGAATGAAACACGCACCACAGGCTACTTTACGAACGATTATAAGATAATAGGCGAGTTCAGGTAGGGTAAAAAGGGGGGTAAGCAATATTAATTGAAGTTGTAGTGAAATAGTCACTGTTGACTAGTTAGTATCATAATAGCGGATAATATACTTATCGAAAGGTCTTGTGCCGCCCCAGTGTGGATCCTGGATACGCATATGATGAAGTACAACATGAAAAAAGGAAATATCTACGATCAGTAACATATTTATAATGCCGGGTAGCAACTTGTCTGCGGTTAATATTTGTTTCCAATTTGACCTCCCTTTTTCACTAACCTGGTACAGCCTATGGCAAAAAAATATGATTTATAACAGTTTTTTATAATGTAACAATCACATACCATTTCATTTATTAAAAAAAAAAACATCAAAAAATGGTTTTATTACGCATTTACTTCACCCCCATATTGAGTGACCTGCATACGCCTATGATTTTTGAATTTTCAAACGTCACCATCATATATCAATGTCCAATTCAATTTATATCGATTCCTATTAGTTGTGTTAAAATCGGTCCATAAACATGAAAACTATGTTGGATCAAAAATACCACTAAAATTTGTAGTTTTTGCACCCTGTTGCCCCCCTATCCAACATTTATATTTTTTATTATTTAGAAATGTAGATCGTGTTGAGGGGAAGCAAACACCGTTTCATTTGTGAAAATCGGACGGGTAGATCTCGAGATCTCCGGGGGGCGGAATCCGCCCCCCCTTGTTACAAATAGGGGTAGCCAGGATCCTGTTACAAATAGGATTAAAGACGACACCGAATGTAAAATCGAGCAATATGCCGATGATACAACTTTTATCTTGGACGGTACCCATAGAAGTTTAAACGCTTGTCTTTCTACATTACATACGTTCGGAAAATTTTCAGGGCTGGGCTTAAATATTAAAAAGACTCAGGTTTTCTGGATGGGGACCGGCAATGTACCTGCTTTTTTAGCAGACTCGGGCTTGTCAATAGCTGAGGATAGGTGTCGCCACGATGTCCTCTGGTTACATGCGCTGGCGACTCTGATGTGGCTTGATGACTGACTGGGGAAGGCAGGCGTAGGATGTCTGGGTCAGGGTAAGGATGGTGAGGAAAGACGACAGTCGCTGACTGATCACAGCTCCTCGATGGCGAGGGCACTGTGATCCGACAGATCTACCGATACTTCGGCGCCTCGATGGCGGGGGTAGGCGAAGCCGACTGGTCGTACCCTTTGTATGAAAAGAGGCCCCGCCCCCGCGTCTCGATGGCGAGACACGAGAAACGAGTTAAACCCCCGATGTCTCGATGGCGAGACACCGTGGTCGCCTCCCTCACACACCCCGGAAGAGGGTGGAAAGTGACAAGATGCCAGGAAATAAGGACGGAGTGCAGTCAGTCACCTGTGCTTGAAGGTTTGCTGCCCCGATCTCACATCCGTCCGTCACTTCTCGTCACCTCCGTCAACTCACCGCACAACACTTGAGTCCTTCACTCAGGTATATTGTTACCCGTACCAAACACGGTAGTGTAAGCTACCGTGACGACAGAGTGAGTCTGGTCCGCGCCAGACCCCGCGAGACAGTGAACCCGACGCATAGCGCGCCAGCCCGACATAACCTCGCCAGTGCCCCGCGGCTCGGGACACCAGCGACCAATCACAGGCACGCACGCCCGCCCTGGCCCAGGTCGGGCCTCGCCCCGGGCGCCACGCGGCCGCTGCGGACGCTACGGCCGCCACGCGGCCCGGCCGGTAACCCAGCGGGCGACGCTCAGCAGCCGCCGGTGGCAACAATAGGTTTCAACTACTTGGTATTGAATTCACTAGGCAAATAACGGATATGACGGAGCGTAACGTAAAGAAAAAAGTAGAGAATATTGCAAATCTGCTCAAGGGATGGCTGAGAAGACGTCTATCTCTGTACGGGAAACGAACGGTGGTGAAAACCCTAAACCCTGTCAATGTTAACGCATGTCTTCAGTGTTTTGCCCTCGCCGCCAAAAACGCTTTATCATGATTTACAGGTAGTGTTCTTTAAATTTATATGGGATAACAAGCGGGACAAAATCAAACGTTCACTGTTGTATACCAGGCTTAATGTTCCTAACGCCACTTTGTACGACTGTGCTTTGAAGGTGTCATGGATCAAGAGAGCCATATTGAAGAGTCACGAGTTCTGGAATATACTCCTAAACTCAAATTGCTACAGACTCAGAGAATTACTAGTCACGGGAGATAGTAGCTTACAACATTTTCAGGTCACTGGTGTGGGTCGCAACATTTTTTTGGCAAAGCGTACTTGAGTGCTGGGACGTTCTGAAAGCAAGTTGTGTTCAACCTGATTATTTTTATAATCAACCCATTCACTTGTCATCCAACTTACTAATAGGAAGAACTCCGTTTTGGAATAGGGCTCTATTTGAGGCTGGATGCAGGCTGGTGGGAGATCTATATCGATCGGATGGGGTTATACAATCTTTTGTCGAGTTAAACAGAGATTTCCCAATCCCGTTTAGCAGGATAGTCTTGCAGGGTTTGGTTAGAGCGACAAGGCAGACTTACGGAGGTAAAAGTACTTCAATATAGTTACCAGGACCACTTCGACCCAAAGCCGTCGAATGTTTGTTTGCCCAGAAGGCTGGCAATCGGTCTGTTTACACTGCTCTATTGGGACATCATTATCCTGCTCTTCCGGATCTCACTAAGGCAGAAGTAAAATGGAACGGGGACCTTAATGCAGATATAGATTTGCCGACGGTTTATTGGAGACATAGACGCTGTACAAAAAATAAGAAAATCGTTTGGTTCCAAGATAGACTACTGCATCGCATATTAACAACAAATGAGTTTATGTCGAAGTTTACTGACACCGATCCAAGATGTTCTTTCTGTAAAATAGAAACAGAATCGTTGATTCACCTATTTTGTCGCTGTGAGGTAATAATCGGGCTGTGGTCTGCGGTCGAGCATGCTGCTATAATGTCGGGGGTTAATTTGTTGCTGGATGAAGAAGAAAAAAAAACATTATAATAGGGCATAACGTTAATGACGCAAGCATTCCGGAAACGAAAAGGAACATAGTTCGCCAAATGGTTTTGTTGTTTAAGTTTTACATTTACCGAGCAAAAGTCGTCTCCAGTCAAGTTAACTTTAAGTCGGCGGTTGCATATGTGCAGGGCATGATAGCTGCAGACCGACCTATACTAAAGGCGGATAGTACTGATAAGGCAAATGATATAAATCTGGCATATGAATGGGCTATAAATATGCTGGACCATTAAATATCACGGACGGATTGAGTCCTGATTGGATGTATTTTCGAATGTCATGCCGATGAACTGTCATATGCGTCAGTATGTGTGTGTGTGTGTGGTGCAGCATGCCTATTTGTTTTGTAAGCATATGTGTGCGCCACCGCCCATACCCAACCGGGCCAACCTGAGACCGGCCCTTGCAAGGGCCGGTCGGTCGGCCGGGCGCACGACGCGCCAGTCTAACGGACTGACGGGTCGCGCGCCCGGCCGGCCGATGGGGCACTGCAACGCGATGTAAAGCGCGAGGCAGTGCGGGCGGGGGCTGCGGCCTGTCTGGAGCGTCGGGGAGGTACCCCACAGCTCTCCCCGGCCGAGGCGGTAACCCCCAGACCTCCCCGGAGCCGGGACGGTTTTTTGCCAATACGGGCACCGTTCCGGCTTGGCCAGACGGGCCGCACAGATGCCGATGCGGCACCACGTGTGTGCGTGGGGGGTGCGTGCGTGTGATATATGTAGTGTGTAATGCAATGCATATGTTGGAAAGCTAATACAAAACAACATACCTGAAAAAACACATTAACGCCAACTAAATAGCGGATCGTTTGACGCAAAACAAATCGGTCAAAACATTTTTGAGTTATATGGCTTTGCAGCCCAAGATGGCGGCCAGAATCGAGGTCGGCAAAGTGATATCTTCGGAACCAACAGTCGAATCGGGATGATTTAAACGCTATTTGGTAGAAAATGTCAATTATTATCCCCGAAAATAACTTTGGACACATTGGTGGTAACCTGTGACGTCACAGAGGTCACATTCCAAAAATTGTGACATTTGGCCAGATTTGACCTTCGTGACCTCGTTTGACCTTGCAGATAACAACCGAAGGTCACGATAATTTTAGGAATTGTAGATCATCATAGCACTTACATACCCTGTACGTTTGATAATTCTAGCTCTCACACTTTCGGAGATCTTAGGGGGGCACTAAAGTCCGCCCTCTCCCCTGCGTGTTAGTAGCATACCCCTCTCCACTTCGCGTGTTAAATGAAGGGGTCATACTGAGCATAGCATAACGCGTAACACGAGTTAATACAAAATGTCACGGATAAGGTGTGCACATTCGCTAAGATAATAACCAGTCAACTTGTTCCACTAGCTTGTTTTATTTCGTTCGTGATATTCAACTGCAAATGTCGAATAGGGTTTAAGTCTGATGTGATTTGTTTTGGAAATATCATATGCACTGAAGAATTGTCTTTAAAGCCTTATAGCTAGTCGTTCGTGCCTTATCGTGCCGTAGCCTTATCGTTCGTGATATTCAACTGCAAATGGCGAATAGGGTTTAAGTCCGATGTGATTTGTTTTGGAAATATCATATGCACTGCAGAATTGTCTTTAAAGCCTTTTAGCTAGTTAAGATAAATAATTCACCCTGACGGAATAAATTAAGGTAAAATGCCGGGAGGTCGGAAAAATCCACAGCAAAACCCCGCTTTCAATGTTAATTTGACCGTGCAATAACTCACAAACATGCAAATGGCGGAACGAGTTTTAGTCACAGTGGTACATAAAAGTTGTGTTATAGCGTAGTTATAACATCTGCCTATTGTGTGTCATAGCTAGTTATTTATTTTTTGTTTCAGTGCGTCATCAGAGCGAAAATTACACAAAGGTGTTCATTTCCCTATAGCGGCCGACGCTCTGGAGGCGACGCGGCGCGGCCGGCTATTTCCGCTTTTGACACAACATGCA
>JAXIVJ010014010.1:22500-35659 GCA_036785665.1 Chirona hameri | reverse complement strand
TGTGTGTGTGTATGTGAGTGTGTGTGTGTGTGTGTGTGTGTGTGTGTGTGTGTGTGCGTGCGTGCGTGCGTGCGTGCGTGCGTGCGTGCGTGCGTGCGTGCGTGCGTGCGTGCGTGCGTGCGTGCGTGCGTGCGTGCCACACACACACCCGGAGATCTCGAGATGTACCCGTCCGATTTTCACAAATCAAACGGTGCTGGTTTCCCCTCAACATGGTCTACATTTCTTTTGACATTTTTTATAGGGGGGCAACAGGGGGAAAAACTACAAATTTTGGAGGTATTTGTGATCCAACACAGCTGTCATGTTCATCAACCGATTTTAACGCCACCGATGGGGATCAATGGAGCTTGTATTTGAAATTGATATATGGCGATGGCTTTTGAAAATTGTAAAATCATAGGCGTGTGCAGGTCACTCAATATGGGGGTGAAGTAAATCCGTAATAAAACCATTTTTTGATGTGTTTTTATAAATAAAATCGTGTGTTTTTTTATAATAAATTTAGTCCGAATGTTTTTGAATGGATGGATTTCCGAGGTCAGACCCCGCGCTAAGCATAGCTTGTTGCGCAGGCCCTGACCCCACCACCCGATCAAGCAATTCCTGGCGTCCGGCAGAACTTATAAGCGAAAGTTTTACGTGCCCAACATACCTGGACACGGTCCGCCCCGATCTCTGACGTCATCTGACCTTGAGTGCAATCGCTGCCACCGGCCACAGGCCATCCCAGTCAGGAGCAAATAGTGAGCGCCGAAGCGACTCGAACCAGGGCTGCCATTACCGGGTGAGGTCAGAAGTTTTGCGCTCTCCCAACTGAGCTACAGGGGCGGACTATATTGCGTATGTGTTATTGTGACATTAGAAAAAACAGTTATAAAACATATTTTTTGCCATAGGCGGTACCAGGTTAGTGAAAAAGGGAGGTAAAAAAGGACAAAATAATTATCGCAGGTAATTTGCTACCCAGCACTATAAATACGTTACTGATTGTAGATAGTTCCTTTTTGCATGTTGTACTTCATCATAGGCGTATCCAGGATCAAAACTGGGGAGGCGCAAGACCTTTTGATATGTATATTATCCGCTATTATGATACCAACTAGTCAACAGTGACTATTTCACTTACAACTTCAATTCACATTGCTTACCCCCTTTTTACCCTTTCTGAGGCCTGTTCGGCATCTAAGATTATTCGACTGCGCATGCGCAGTAAGGCGCACTGAGCCTGGGCGGAGGCTAACTGGCGAATGACGTCAGAAACTACTACGTCATCTCCGTCATGCTCCTCAGATTGTCTAAGCCAAAAATTTCTGGATGTGCCTGATTTTGGAATACAATTTCGACGATATCGGCGCCGGCGACAAAATAAGCGGGCACATATCACGGAAACTTGTGGATTTTTTTGAGAAGATGAAGATAAAGCAACTCACCTCATCGGCTGATGATCACCGTCTTCGTTGACGTGATTCATGGTAACGTCCTCATCACTACTTTCTTGGTCTTCCATGAAAGCATTGTTGATTAAATCAAACTTAAAAGAAATGAGGAATCCCTCTTCGCTTACCTTCCATCCCGATTACAATATATAAATCAATTATCATAAACAATTCAAAGGCACGTATTTCAGGCGTTACAACGGGATTGCAAGATAAAGAAATAAAGAAAATACACAAGAAAGAAACGAACTACAATTAAGAAAACAGAAAACAGAAACTTATAGAAAGGCTGCTGCAATTTTGTATAGGCCACTTCTGCATTGCAAATGCCATTGTCCAAGAATATTCGGTCTATCTATGACGTCTTCAAACGTGTCATGACGTCACCGAAGGTGTGACGTCACTTAACCCTATTTGTAACAGGGGGGATTCCGCCCCCCCTCATGTTTTTCGCAGATATCTCCAGAACGGCTGGGAACAGGCTCATTAATTTTTGGGACTTTTCATAGAATTGAATACCGCATTTGGAGTCAAAATTTTGAGTTCTTAACCGGAACAGAGGCGGTTCCAGGGCACAGTTTTGGGTGGGTTCGGAGGCGACATTTGGCGATAATACGGAAATGCGATCTTCACGGTTTCTTCCTAACTGCCTCAAGTATGAAAGCGTTACATCGGTTTACGGTGATTGCAACAAGTGCAAATTAGTTGATGTTAATGAAATATCATACAAATTGCATGGCAGAGGCGGTTTCAGGGGCTTGAAAAAGGGGGGGGGGGGTTCAGGAAGAATTCAATACTTGGCGGGACGCCAATAGAGCGATGTAAGGGGCATTTATAGCTATCAATATGTAAAAGATAGCTTCTGCTTCCATTATTTGCATAATTTATTACATATAGAGTTTCAGGGGCGTGTTCAGGCACATGAAGGGGGGTGACTGGTGGCATGGTGATGACGATATGCCAGCGATAACGGTGCAATAGACGTTTAGGCTTATAATGATATATGCACATATGAGGCCAGAAAAGGGAATAAAGTCATTTTTTGCAGAGGTGCGCTCAGGAATGGAAGAAAGGTGAAAAGGTCACTGCTGAGCACTGCATGGGAAGCTATCGGAGAGCATTCTCAAACAGATTGTAATTTATACAGATTTTTCAGCCGCGTTCCAAAGCGTCGATCATTCTCTTTTGATTCACAAGCTGAAGAATTCTTACCATGTATCAGGTTCGGCTCTAAATTGGTTCACATCATATCTCATTAGCAGGAAACAACGCGTTGTGGTAAACGGCAAGTGCTCAGAGTGGTGGCCGGGTTACGTCGGGCACACCGGAAGGGGGCGTGATCTCCGCTTTGTGCTTCGCCCTGTATATAAACGACCTGCCAGTTGGGATGTCCTCTCGGGTGCTCCTTTATGCAGATGACGCCAAACTGTATAGGAAAATAACTTGCCAAAATGATACCAAAAGCTTGCAAGAAGATCTTGGACGTCTCCCACCAGTGGTCAAAAACATGGAAACTCAAGTTAATCCCATCCAAATGCAAGTCATTTCGAATGACCCTAAAGACAAAACCACTGGTTACAAATTACTCAATCGGGAGACAATTCTGGAACATGTTGACAAAATTCGTGATTTAGGTATTATTTTGGATACAAAATTGACATTTGGGCCTCACGTCGATCAGACAGTCACTAAAGCGAACCGCGCCCTAGGTGTTCTGATAAGGTCATATCAGAGGGCTACCCCGGGAGGACATCTCAACTTGTCATCTGTCCTGGCGTCATACTACGCTTATGTACGCTCCAACCCTGGAGTACTGCAGTGTGATATGGACTGGAGCTGCTGCAATGCACACTGACAGAGTTAACCGGATTGAGCACAAATTTATAATTTGGCTCAACGCTCACTGTCGCTGTCATTCATCATCACTGTCATATGCTGATTTGCTGAGACATTTTAAACTCACATCTGTATCCGCGAGAAGGGCACAGCACGATGTTATGTTCGTCCGTAACGTTTTTAAGGGTAGAATCTCGTCAGCGTTTTTATTGCAGTCATTCTCATTGAGCGTACCTTGTCGTACAACCAGGCAGCAAAGTAGTGCATTATTGAATGTGCCATTCGCGAAGGTGAACACTGTAAAGAATGGACTTTTCGTGAGCTGCCTAGGCAAATTAGTCGATTCTTAGAGAGCTTCCCTACAGCGGACATGTTCAGCGACAGTTTTTACTCATTTCGCAGTAAGGTGAAGCTGTTTGCTGCAGCATTATAGCATATAGTTAGATAGTTGGATATACATCAACTGATGTGATCATTGCTAGTCCCAGGCAGTTTTTGTCATTTTTAGCGTATTTTGTATCATCACTCGTTTAGCGTTTATTTTTAGGATTCAGGCAGCGTTTCGTATTTTTCGTATATTCACATGATTTTATCATATGTATGTATGTTAAGCAGGTGAATGTCAATGTGTAATATCGTGTTTTTGTTTTAAACTTTGACTTCGTCCATCAATGGGTCATCCGTCGGCGATCTTGAGAAATAAATAAATAAAGGGGGTCATATTATTGCAAGGAAACTAAGAAGCATGGGCGTACAATGACATAACATACTGCAATTGTCGAATGAAACACGCACCACAGGCTACTCTACGAACGATTATAAGATAATAGGCGAGTCCAGGTAGGGTAAAAAGGGGAGTAAGCAATGTTAATTGAAGTTGTAGTGAAATAGTCACTGTTGACTAGTTAGTATCATAATAGCGGATAATATACTTATCAAAAGGTCTTGCACCGCCCCGAGTTGGATCCTGAATACGCCTATGATGAAGTACAACATGCAAAAAGGAACAATTTACGATCAGTAACATATTTATAGTGCTGGGTAGCAACTTGTCTGCGGTTATATTTGTTTCAATTTGACCTCCCTTTTTCACTAACCTGGTACCGCCTATGGCAAAAAAATATGATTCATAACTGCTTTGTCTAATGTCACAATCACATACCATTTCATTTATAAAACAACATAAAAAATGGTTTTATTACGCATTTACTTCACCCCCATATTGAGTGACCTGCACACGCCTATGATTTTTGAATTTTCAAACGTCACCATCATATATCAATTTCCAATTCAATATCTATCGATTTATATTACTTGTGTTAAAAATCGGGCGATAAACATTAAAGCTATGTTGGATCAAAAAATACCACTAAAGTTTGTAGTTTTTTGCCCCCCTGTTGCCCCCCTATCCAAAATGTAGAATTTGTTTATAATTTATATATGTAGATCGTGTTGAGGGGAACCAAACACCGTTTTTTTTTTAATCGGACGGGTAGATCTCGAGATCTCCGGGGGGGGGGGGGATCCGCCCCCCCTGTTACAAATTGGGGTAGCCAGGTACCTGTTACAAATAGGGTTACGCCAATAATATTATTAGATGCCGAACAGGCCTCGAGACTGGCCTATTATCTTATAATCGTTCGTAGAGTACTCTGTGGGTGCATGTTTTAATCCGAAAACAGCAGTATGTCATGTCATTGTAGGCCCTTATGCATTAAGATGCATTGTATGCATCTTAGTTTCCTTGCAATAATATGACCCCCTTTCTTCCATTCCTGAGCGCGCCTCTGCAAAAAATGACATAATTGCCTCTCCTGTCCTCATATGTGCATATATCATTATAAAATATCCGTCTATTGCGTCGTAATCGCTAGAATATCGTTATCACCATGTCAGTCACCCCCCTTTCCATGTGCCTGAACACGCCCCTGCAACTCTATATGGAATAAATTATGCAAATAATGAAAGGAGAATCTATCTTTTACATCTTGATAGCTATAAATGCCCCTTGCATCGCTCTATTGGCTTCCCGCCAAGCATTGAATACTTTCTAGAAAACTCCCCTTTTCAAGCCCCTGAAACCGCCTCTGCGATGAAATTTGCATGATATTTAATTAACGTCAACCAATTTGCACTTGCTTCAATCACCGTAAACCGATGTAACTTCTTTATACTTGAGGCAGTTAAGAAGAAACCATGAAGGTCGCATTTCCGTATTATCGCCAAATGTCGCCGCTGAATCCTCCCAAAAACGTGCCCTGGAACCGCCTCTGTTTAGATTAAGAACTCAAAATTTTGACACTGAATGTGAAAATCGATTTGGGGAAAACCCAAAAAAATTAATGGACCTGCTCACAGCTGTTCTGGAAATATCTGCGAAAAACATGAGGGGGGCAGCGGAATCCCCCCCCCCCCTGTTACAAATAGGGTTAAGTCGTATGCTGATGAGCTCACTTTAGTGAACACGAAAATGCTTTGCATGTTTATTTTGTACGATGTCAGGTACGCATTTTCACATTTTAATTGAATTGTTCTATAAATTTGGTTCCAACTATTGAATGCCTGGAGTCCGGGGATGATAACTTTGCCCTGCAGCTACAGGCTTAAATGCAGCTGATGTGCTGCGCTTGCCGGGGCTGCCAACACCCGAGCGTGCAACAGGGGTAAAAAATAACGCCAACTCGACAACGTCGTTAGTAGCAATTCAGCGTTACACCAAACGAAGATTTGTAGCAAAACTGGCCCATGGCAAGACATAAAAATTGCACTATCATTACTGCGGTATATGCTTGAATGAGTCACTTTCTGTTTGTTGTAGATCCTGTACACTTATGGGGCTGTTTTGTATATTCACGGCTGGTTGATCTCTGTTTTCTGGAGATATTTTGAAAGTAATATGTTGCTAGCGAGAAATGGGAAAAATATCACCATAAGTGGGCAAATATCACAAGTTTCTCGCAAGATCTAGAGACTAAACGTACCTTTTAAGGAAATCTACACCTACCAGAGAAAGAGAATTTTGTAGCAAAAAATGCCAACATGAATCGACAGAGAGTGATAGAGGTTGTATATTTTTGTATCACGCATAATACGAATAACGGACATCAAATTGTAATTCAAAATATTCCAATATCTTTTAATAAAATTATTTCAAAGTTATTCTCAGGCCATATTTAACCAAATGCATGTAACTCAATGAAGCGTAAAGACTTCCAGAGTCTGCTTTTTATGGTACCCCATCACTATAAGTTCAAGGTTTCCGAATGGTGACAAAGCCCTCCTTTGACATTTTGGTCTCGCGCTGGTTGGTGGTGTCTCTGTTGCGATAAGATCGATTTTTGGTGCTCCAAGGATCTGTGTTGTTTATCATGAGTAAAGTAAAGAAGGCTAAGTTAACAAACTCTAGAATGGAGATTTTGTGCGGATATCTCACCAAGGATGGAGCTGAGTGTAGTTTTTCATGCCTAAATTATCATCGTCCTCGGCTGCTGAAACACACAAAGAAACATCATCCTGTGGAGTCGGATGTTCTCCTACGTGGTTCTGCTGCCTGGGTAAGTGTTCAGTTATTTGTATTGCGCTAGGGACTAGGGAGCGCTCCCCGGCCGCTCCATAGTATTATTCGTATTTTTCCGGAAGTAGGCAGCGTGACTGTGAAAAACTGTGCTGACGTGGAGACGGGAACGTTTGGGACACATTTAGCGCCTACCTCGAAAACTGTGAGTGAGGAATTAGCCTACAATCGCTCAACAACTTTGATTTTTCTGACAGACCTCGTCGCGCCAGTGACTGTCCTTGTAGTGCCTGTGATGCCATTTATGAAGAGAGGCCACTCTCAAGTCATCGACAAAACTCCAAATTGAACGAATTTTACGTAACCGTCGTCTGATTCCCGACTTTCTGGACCGTTTTCAAGAAATAAGCAAAATACTCAAAACTATTTCTTCAGCGCATGAGCGCTGCGATGGGCGCATGCACACCGACATCAATCTGCCGACACCCCGTCTCCCCCGTCCCCAATGTCGGCCCGCGCCGCTGCTCGGCACCGGCCCGAATCACCCTCCGTCGAGCCAGGCGCGTAGCCAGGATTTTGATTGGGGGTGGGGCACGTCGGTAGAATCAAATTTAGCTCCTCAACCATATGTTGTTGACCGGAGAGGGGGGGGGGGGGGGGGGGGGAGGGAGCCGGGTCGTCAGATAATCTAATTTTATTTAGTGTAAATTTGTTTTGCTCAGAGGGGGAGGGGCATGGCTCCCGTGCCCCCCCCCCCAGCTACGTCCCTGCGTCGAGCCGGGTCCGTCGGTCGCCGCCGCAACCGACGACCTTGACGGCGGCGACGCAGGGGAAAGCCTTTGCCGAGACGGATGGGTGGAAGGAAGGTGAAATGGAGGAGAAAATATATTTAGATAGTGGAAGGCAATCAATATAGACGCAGAATTCGACGTTTACTACAATTTGCTTTCCTTGCCGCAGAGCAGGACATAATTCCAGGAAACTGCGTTTTTTTTAGTACAATAGGTCCTCGAATCGCCAAACAGGAACCAAACATGTTCTGCTGCATCTTCTCTACCTGTTGCCATTTTTATGTTAATCTTTCTGAAGGTGAAATGAAGTAGCCCAAATTCGAGGAGAAAATTAATGTAGGGATGGGTTGATTTCCTTCAGACAACTTTGCCACCTGAACCTAAAAATCCTGGCGATTCCCATGATCCAATTACTCAGTTCCACTATTCACGAAACCTTCACCTATACATTTGCCTTTTTCGTTTCCTCAGATGCTGGCGAGACACCAGTCATCACGCATGGAGGAGCATCCAAGTACTGGAGATGCCCCTGTGCCTGCCGAGTCGGCGCAGCAGCCTTTCCCAACTGGGCGTAACAAAGTAGCCCCTGCACATTTGCCTGCAGACGTGCACCCGACATGTGATGATGTTGATATGACCGACAGTGGACCGGCGATTAGCACTGAGACGGTTCGCAACGATAACGGGGTCTCTGGGGTCTCTCACAATGCTGCAGGCGGTTGAGCACTCTGATTGCCTGATCTACGCTGCACGAGGTAGGCAAGTCCCAAATTACCGGGGCCATTCAATTCGAAGAAGTATATATCACTGCAAAAGCAGCTAAAGAAACAAAAGGCCAACATATAAAAATGCGTTCCTTTTTGCTAGTCTTTGGCTACTTCTCATTTCTTGGCGCATTTATTCTTATTTTTAAGCGATCTTAATTTATTAGTGTTTATCCTGATAGCGTTATGACGTGAATACCAACACATCAGAGTGTCATGTAAAATGTTGAATCGTTTTGGGTTTCCTAGAAGTAATATTGTCAGTGCTTGTCCAAGGACCATTCAAACTGGTCTTCGTCTTAATTTTTTTTTGGATACAAAATTTATTTTCTGACATAACCTTTTGGACTGTCAATATTTAGAGGTCAGTTTAGGAAATATATCAAACACTTTCACCTGTTTCAAAGAAACCCGCTTTCAGTGGGATTATAATTTTTTTTTTGGAGAGTTATGGAATCCGGATGCAGAACACACCATTTAGGAAGTTGCATTTTATACTTACTCAACTGCTATCATTCTAGTGTCTAAGTACAAGTCAAAGCACGTTTTGTAATAGTGGTTCTGTTCCCACAGCGGTACAAACGCTTAAGGAGCAAAAGATCCTGCCAAAGGAGCTTGGTGTCGGCCTCCCACAAATCAGAGCGGCTCACAGATTCATGCGAGAGCTACCGAACGAGCTGACAGACCCCGAGCTCTACGTGAGGCTGCAAAACAGGCCCAGAGTGAGGCGATCCTGCAGCCATACAGTGACATGGTGGCACGGATTTGGATGCTGGCAGCTCCCGAGAGTGTTGTGGAGAGCATGTGCAGTGTGGTGAAGGACATCTTCGGCGAGAACCGCCAACTGTCGCACGCAAGTGCAGCGAAAGAGCTTTGTGCGCGCTGGAATGGACCGGAGCCTGTCTGCGCTGACAAGCTATTAGAGCACGTGCGGCAGCGGTGTCAGAAGGACAATTTTTTGACCGTAGGTCACAGGGACATCGGAAAAGTTATGAAAAGGCATCTTGGTAGAAAGTGTCACCGCGCCCCTGTATATATGTGATATGAATCTGTGATATGAAGTGTATAGTGATGTACGGATACAGTGCCAACAGTAGGTACCCAATGGGAATTAGTATAATGTCATTCGATGAACGGTTGTGGTGTGTATTTGGTGTGCCAGTGTGCCACATCCAGTGTTTAGAACTTGAATTCTGCTCCCGTGTGCTATTTATTGTGTCTTGTTGAGTACTTGTCTTGTTTAAGATTCGTCTTGCATTATTTATTTGTGCAAATCAGCTTTTTGTTTGCACGTATATGTTGGACACGTCACCTGGATGGATGTTGGAAGGAAAAATATAGTCGTCTGTTCTATTGCAAATGGTGAACCTGTTTTTACATTAAATCAACAAGTGTTTTATCCCATGAGGGTACGATACCTTGGTGTCGAGGTCGGTAGATTGGTACTTAGGTATAGCGATACGCCTGGTCTAGCCGCAAAAGAAGAACCGGTTAAATAACGTTGCCACTCCTGTTGAACTGCTTGCCAGTTTTGTGTAGCGAATTTTCGCATTAGCAGATATAAACATTTGCAATCGACAAATGGAAATGTGTAGAAATGTAGCTTCGATGAGAATGAGAATGTTCGATAAAAGGTGTAGCAAAATTGGGCTCCGTCAAATTCGGTTGGTAGCAAATTTTAACTTTTTTTACCCCTGGCGTGCAATCGAAATATCTTGCAGAATGTCCTGGCTAGTGATTGAAAAAAAAACAATACAGAACATATGGCGTACTGCCCGCGGCATTTAGTTTGTCATTTTTAGGATTCAGGCAGCGTTTCGTATTTTTCGTATATTCACATGATTTTATCATATGTATGTATGTTAAGCAGGTGAATGTCAATGTGTTATATCGTGTTTTTGTTTTAAACTTTGACTTCGTCCATCAATGGGTCATCCCGTCGGCGATCTTGAGAAATAAATAAAAAACAAAATGAAATCCTGTTTGCGATCGCTGCCGCCACCGACGGTGCAGGTACTGCCGGTCAGGCGCCACAAGCAATCTAGCGCATAAGCCGATTTATCTCAAACTGTCCTCCCCGCCAGGTAATGCCGGTCAGGCGCCACAAGCAATCTATCGCATAAGCCGATTTATCTCAAACTGTCCTCCCCGCCAGGTAATGCCGGTCAGGCGCCACAAGCAATCTCTATCGCATACGCCGATTTATCTCAAACTGTCCTCCCCGCCAGAATAGCAATGAAAGGAATCGTACGTGTCGCAGATCACACTCTCAACTCGCAGATGAAAAGGCAATGTTCTCCGTTCTACATTATATTTTGACTCTTTGTTGACGATGAGTCATTGCTGTGTAAAAGGACATCCATTTTTGTGATCGGCTAACTCGGGTTGGTGGTAAACATTTCACCGAAGAACAGCACTGCACGGCCGAAACAGGGCAATGGGGACACCAGTGTAGCGCTTTTTACAATGAAGCCATCTTGCTAGCAGTAAATTAGTCGTGCGCCCTGCGCTCAGCAGGGTATGATGGGTAGTGGGGGGGGGGGGGGGGGGGGGTGGTAGTGGGTCGGGTGGCGCCGCCGTCAGGTCCGCCAGAGGGCACTCCTCGGTGACCGCCGGGAAGCTGGATGTCGCGGCCCACCGCCCTCCCGTCAGAGGCCGGCCAGTTAGTTGCTGGTATCGATGACGCAATGGGCACCGCTCGGGCCACTCGCTGCACAGCGAGAGTTGCTCGGACAGTACTTGCCCGTACAGCTGGTCGAAGCTGCAACAACACGAGAGATGACGTCAGCCGACCGGCTTCGCAACGGGAAATACAATGTGGTCACCTCATAAAATGCGTCATTATCTTTAAGATCTATCCAAATTAAAAGTTATCAACAAAACGTAAAAATAATCGTTCTTCTCGAAATGCATTTTACCCTGATCGATCACCATCGCTAAACGCCCGAGCCAGCCCGGCGGCGGCACTGTGTCGGCGCCCGACTCGGACGGCGCCGTCGGAGCCCGACGGCAGGAGCCGCTGCACCCCACTCACGCTTTCCGCGCCGGCAGAGTGCGCCGCTCGTCGTGTCGATGCAGTTCAGGCCGCGGCGGCACTCGCGCACTTCGCACGTGTTGGGCAGACAGGTGGGCGAGCCGCTGCGGATGTAGCAGTTGGTGCCGCGGCGGCAGAAGAAGCCCTCGCAGGACGGTGCGTCTGGTGTGCAGAGTGGCACAGTCAGTAGGGTGGACACCGGGACACATGTACAGCCTCCAGCTCCCGCCCTGTCCAGCCAGGACCCTCACAGGCGCGGCGGCCGTGGCTATACAACACACGGCCAGCCGGGACCCTCACAGGCGCGGCGGCCGTGGCTATACAACACACGGACAGCCGGGACCCTCACAGGCTCGGCGGTAGTGCTTTGTGACATGGTCGTGATAGCAGCGATCGTCAATGCAAACCTAAGTCACGCAGTCCACTTTTAAGAACGTTTTAAGGGATAAACAATGTTGCTTAGGTGACTGTGGGGCCGAGTCGGATCACGTACCGGGCACGCAGTCGGGGCCTTCGGGAAGGTCGTCGCAGATCTCTCCGGCCGAGCACTTGATGTCGGCGCAGGACACGCGGTCTGAAGCGGGACACAAAACACAAGACGGTGAGCAGAGGAACCTCTGGCGTCGACACCGACGTGAGCGAAACTCATATTCATAGTGGGAAGCGCACAGGCGTTTTGGTTCTCCTTACATGTATTTCGAAAGGAAATAATGGCAAACTATGCTGACGAATACTTGTCATGGTTGCTTTTGACCACTGGTGGCGGAACGCAGTGGACGATAGGGTGTAAGACATCAGTGTCCAATGCATCAGTGAACGGTGTCACTCTTACCGGGAACACAGAGGGGGCCGGTCGGCCGGTCCTCGCACTTCTCGTTGCTCCTGCAGGCACGACGCTTGTTGTCGCAGGTCTCAGGAACTGGGGGAGGATCGACGGGTCAGTCAGCCAGGTCGGTTGCTGCAGACAGCTGCACCGGGTCGTGAAGACGCTCACAAACGCATCACCGGTGGTCATGGTTCCAGTGTAAATCGCGATCTACTAAACGTCAGCTGAGAAGGCTTCATACAGTGTAAGTCAACACGAGCTGGAGCGTTCAATAACTCATTGACAGAAATACCGTTAATATCCGGCGGTTTACAGGTCCCTGCCATAGCACCTGCACAAATAAGGCATTATCACAGATCCGTCTTTGACGATGTCGCGTCAGCGGTGCGGTCGGAAGGGTTCAGTAGTCTCTCAGTAGCGTAAGTCCGCCGTTGCGCTGGCTGTGACACGACTGACTTACTGCGCACGCAGGTGGGGCCGGAGTTGCTCTCCTTGCACTGGTAGCCGGAGCGGCACGGCGTCCTCTTGTTGGCGCACGTCTCCGGGACTGCGGGAGAGGTCAGACCGGGTCAGACGCCGCTGCTGGCATCTGACCGCGGCAAAGCGTCCCCGCCAGCCGATCAGGCATTTACAGACGAAGCGTGACCGCCAGTGCAGACGTACAGCGCATGTATGTATGTACAGACCAGGGCCGAGTCGGCATATGCATGTTTTGTTACCTACAAGCTGAAATAGCAGTTGCTTGCCGTATTGATAAAGAACCTGCTAAACATGTCTCAATTTTCGCCTAATTAATTGTGTAATTGATATGTATAGAGTATGCGTAGAGTGGCATGAGTTTCACCCGGGTTTGTGGTGCACTAAACTAGCTGAGTAAATTATTATTTGCCAAGTTCCCCACCAACAACGTGTCGTTAGTAATTTGAGGACTTTGATGATATCCGTCTCCGACCAG
>JAXIVJ010014010.1:0-17500 GCA_036785665.1 Chirona hameri | reverse complement strand
CGGCTCAGCCCGGGGACAAGGACGCGGCGTCCCGTCCGGCTCGGCCCGGGGACAAGGACGCGGCGTCCCGTCCGGCTCGGCCCGGGGACAAGGACGCGGCGTCCCGTCTGGCTCAGCCCGGGGACAAGGACGCGGCGTCCCGTCCGGCTCAGCCCGGGGACAAGGACGCGGCGTCCCGTCCGGCTCGGCCCGGGGACAAGGACGCGGCGTCCCGTCCGGCTCAGCCCGGGGACAAGGACGCGGCGTCCTATCTGGCTCGGCCCGGGGACAAGGACGCGGCGTCCCGTCCGGCTCAGCCCGGGGACAAGGACGCGGCGTCCCGTCCGGCTCAGCCCGGGGACAAGGACGCGGCGTCCCGTCCGGCTCAGCCCGGGGACAAGGACGCGGCGTCCCGTCCGGCTCGGCCCGCAGAATGCCGGCCCTCGGCGCCCTTGGCGGCGGATGTCTAGTGGATTATCGCGGATTTAGTACGGAGAGTTGGGGATTGGCTCATCCTTGCATCACGATAGATTGCGAGCCAGACAAACCACGCCGAACATAAGGACTTTTCAGATGGATCGCTAAATTGACTGCCCGCCCACACTGAGCCTATACCCGGAATGTACACTGTACAGTTATCGGCTGTTCCTTTCTGATGATGCTGGTTTCGGGCTGTACACAAGTGCTTGGATTATGAAACATCTTCGTAGATGATGGAGCCACCTTCGCCTTCAAGGGACTGTACATGTATACAGTGAGGTGGGCGGTGGGCCGGCGGTCAGCAGTCTTCAGGCCGGCCGAGTCAGCTGCCCGGGCAACATGTCGGGACCGGGGCTGCCACATGCAGGGTAGGCTACTCACTGGGCACACAGATGGGACCGTTGTTAGTGTCTCTGCACGTCTCCAGACCCTCACGGCACGGAACCTTCTTGTTGATGCATTCCTCCTCTGTGGGCACCAAAATAGAGGGGAGGTCAGACTGGTACCGGATGAGGCTGTTGAATCTGACCCGATCTGACCTAGACAAGTTTCCTTACTGGATGTTTGTAAGCTTCTTAGAAAAGTTACCGTAATTAATGCCATAGTGGACAGAAACATCCCTGTATGCACGCTATCGCCATATATTTTTTTTCGTGTATCGTTATGTGACGTATGCTCTGAAGTGTTTCGTTTTGGGTTGGGCCCATGAAACATCCCACGTCAGGCAACAGGGGGGGGGGGGGGGGGGGGGGCTTTCCGTCGGCGGATTATCCCTAACCAGTATTGCAAATGCTCATCTTGTGAAAGATGGATGCTAAGCCAGTTTGCGCTTTTGACCTTGGAAACCTGATTTATGATAGTCTGAAGAACGTTGTCCGATCGAGGTGCTTCTTCGGCTGAACGCTTTCCGATCGAGGTGCTTCTTCAGCTGAAAGCCATGAGATTATCTCAACAGCTGTAAGCGGTGGCAGCTGATAGGACAGTAAGCGGTGGGCAAAACACCGATAATGGCCTCGTGTTATTGATTTCCCCTGAAATACCTGCCTAATTCCGTGAGGATAAAGGTAACGTATTTACAGTGAGAGTCAAGTAAATAAAATACATATTTTTTGCAGCTTCTGGATTTCCAGAGAAATCCTGGAAAACCCATCCCGGATGGCGAGACTTGCTGCACCTGTAGACATCACTCGTCATAATTCTGAGCTGTTGTGATACGATTTATCACGGAGCTGACGAGCTGCCTCTGTGGGTACCGATTACTCCGCTCTTGGCACCCGGTACTTACTCGGGTAGCACTTGGGGCCGCTGGCCTCGTTCTTGCAGTACTCATTGATCTTGCACTCCTTGGTCGAGCAGTCATCCACTGAAACGTCGGAAACGGCGGGAGTTAAGTCAACTCTGCGGACGGGCGGGTCATCTCAGTGACGCCTCCATTGCGGTGCCAGTCTCATCAGAGCCGTGTTGATGGTTCCAGCTGCAGCGATCGTGTTTCGGTGCCAGTCTCATCAGAGCCGTGTTGATGGTTCCAGCTGCAGCGATCGTGGCGATCGGCTCTAAAGCGTTGGAGCCGGACCGTGCAGCTGATGTGGCCTTGAATTGCGGTCAGCTCTGTTGGGTCAGGGTCGATCGGCAAACAAATGGTACGGTGCGCGCTTTCTATTCTTGTGCGTCGACGCGAAGGATTTCAGCACGTACCGTGCGTTGTATTCACGACAACTCTGGCAAGAAGAAAGAAAAATGCCACTTCGGCAAAAGTTTCAGTCCATCACACGATTTAAAACTAAATGGTTTGAATAGCCGTTTTCACGAAGGATTATTGCGCTGAAAAGATTCTGAAAAGTTATGAAAAGTTGTAAAGAGTTTTGGTATAAAAGTCTTAATATATTATACGTTCCAAAAAATAAATTACTGATTTAGGCGATATTATCACTATTCAATAGTTATGGAAACATGCATTGAAGCTCATAACAAGTTTATGAGACAAAATTGGCCGTTTTTAAAGAAAATATGCGTCTAAAGTCCATTCGTTCAGTTTGGCATACCGTCATACCAGTTATTACATCTGGCAGCGTCATGGATCACTGGTCGGTCTGCGCATGCGCAATGATGTGCCAGCATCGATTCGCCGCCGCTTCCGACCCACGTGCCGCACGCACATGGGCAAAGCCAGGCCGCGCAGCCCCGCCGCCGGATTGGGCCGGATTGGGCGAGTCTATAGCGTCCAATAGCGTCACACGCCACAGAATCTTTCTGAATCATTCTGAAGTTTTGAAAAGTTTCAGTCGGTGGAGATCTGGCATCACAACTGACCTATCAATACTTATCTTGCTAATTAGCACCAAACCGCAATTTTGTCAACATATTATATTCTTACCAACATATTACAAAGTTCTGAGGGAAATTTCTAGCAAAAACAATCGCATGTTAAAGTTGTGTATAGTTTAGGAATGGATCGTCGAAACTTTTCAAAATAAAAATAAAATATAAAAAGTTTCGCACAATAATCATTCGTGAAAACGGCTAGTATAAGATTTTCTAGCTTTTGCTTCAACTTGTGTCCTGTGAAAAATTTAGATTTCCAAAATAGCTTAAAGTCATGAAACTAACTTTTGGCCGGAATATGTATCGCGTACCTACTTAAAGATACTTAAAGAGACCTGGATGATACAAGCGTGCTATATCATGGATAGTGCGTGACCCCTGCGTAATACCGGCGTGATAGTGCAGCGTGTATCAGTGAGTTTGTGATTATGGTGACGGAGTATGCACTTACGAGGAATGCAGACCTGCTGGATCTCGCAGCGGTGGTTCGGGGGGCATTCCTTGGTGCACACTGAAACAACGGGCATGGAAATGGCCAGTCAGAAGAGCCCGTCAGTCAGCCAGGGTTGACAACGATATTAGAGCGACAACTCCCTGAACAAAACACAAACTGGGAGAACAATTGACAGCAATCCATCATGTGATCGCTCATTCGCTCACTGGCGTATTTAGAGGCACGTGTATCAATAATGGTACTATTTTTAGCTATAGAAGCTCCCATTGGCACTGGACTATGTAACTCCAGCACACATCACCTACGGAGCAGCAGATTGTGCACCTGGCACCTGTACCTGTGTTACTCGTTTACTCCAGCACACATCACCTACGGAGCAGCAGATTGCGCACCTGGCACCTGTACCTGTGTTACTCGTTTACTCCAGCACACATCACCTACGGAGCAGCAGATTGTGCACCTGGCACCTGTACCTGTGTTACTCGTTTACTCCAGCACACATCACCTACGGAGCAGCAGATTGTGCACCTGGCACCTGTACCTGTGTTACTCGTTTACTCCAGCACACATCACCTACGGAGCAGCAGATTGTGCACCTGGCACCTGTACCTGTGTTACTCGTTTACTCCAGCACACATCACCTACGGAGCAGCAGATTGCGCCACCAGGCACCTGTCACTCAGCATCCGGGATCTTTGATCTTTGTAAGATTGCTTGTATTTCACAAAGCTTGTATTTCACCCCCCAAATTGATAAATAGTTTATGTGCATCTATCCTTTACTCATTTTTCATACCTTCAATATAAGGATATATCTTGATGTATTTTGACCTCTAAAAGCGACAAAAGTCAAAGGCGCTCAATGCAGTTCCGTGACCATTTGTGAGAATTAAAAAATGCAGCATTATTTATGCGCCTTAACCCTATTCCTTGCGGGGGCCAGATTCTGCCCCTCCCGGTGGTTTTTTTCACTTGCCGCTTCTAAACCATTAAGCCTAGCGTCTTGAAGCTTTGTGGCCTTTCCTAAAATTGAATAGCGCATGTCGTGTCAAAATTTCAACAAGAAAAAAAATCGGCCCAGCAGAGGCGGCTTCAAGCTCCTGTTTTGGGGAGGGTGTTACGAATGCGGTTGTGCGGCGCATACTTCCTTCGTAGTTTGTGGTGCAATAAATGCGTCAGAAACATTGTCATTGCAATATGCATCATAAATACAGGGATTGTACATTTTTTGGGGCAGAGGCACACTCAGGTACATACAAAATGGGAGGCGATATCCTCCCTCAAATTTGGTCCTACTTCAAATTAGTAAGATGATAAAAACGTTGCGCGCATGGTGGCTCCCACGTTGTTTTACTGGATCCACCTATACACAATATATTACGTTTAACAAATTACAGCACATAATGTCCACATGTGACGTTCATACCGCCCCAAACAAGCACGAACAAAACATATTTGTTCCCCGAAAATCTCCCATTTTACATCCCCTGAATACGCCTATGATTTTTCATTTTGGTACTTGTCTTTTGATATGTTGAAGACCAATACATTTCAAGCTCAAAAACGTTTGTTGCATGAAAATTGGTCCAATCATATGACCACAATGTCCAATAAAAAGACAGCCAAAATTTTGTATTTTTTGTCCCCTGGTCCCCCATTTTTGAACAAAAAAGATATTTCGGGACTCAAAAAGAAGATCTTTTGATGATAAATCGAATGGCTTTTGTCCCATCGAAATCAACCAACCAGTTCTCAATATCTCTGGGGGTGGGGGGGGGGGGGGCATCCCTGGCAATCTGCCCCTCCCCGCACGTTAACGTAATTCTAGCCGCCCGCAAGGAATAGGGTTAAAGAAACGAAGCCTTATAGTAGGCAGAAGTGAATCCAAACGCATAATTGCATGACAATATGGTCAACTCCTTGCGCATATGCATGCCTTGAACATTTTTCAATCGCATTTATCCTAGCATAATTCTTCAACCATGAATCTGAACACGATAAAAGAAGAACCTGCACGAATCGCAACTCAGCAAACGAAACGTCCTTCGTTCTTCACCGCCATGCAGAATCTATGTGACGTTTAAACATTCCGGTACTCGAAATTTACTATACCACAGCGTATCTTCAAAGTATGTATACATATATATATATATATATATATATATATATATATATATATATATATATATATATATATATATATATATATAATATAGCATTAAGCTAACAACCGTTTAAAATCGGGTTGATCGAAATAAGCGTTGAAGTTGACCATGCAATCCAGCAAGCTGTAATGAAAGTTACTTCCAAATCTGACTATTTCTGAGGGAAAGACACTTTGCTATTGGGAGAGTGGACCGGCCACTGGCAGCTCATAATCGCCGGGGCCTGCCGTATCTGTCACTCACCGGGGCCCCGCTGGCGGCAGGTAAGAGCAGGGCGGCGCGGGGTAGCTGTAGCGCGTCTGGGCGCTGGCACAGGCCAACACAGCGAGCAGGATGAATTGACGCATCGTGGACTGGAACAGAGCGCAGACCAACGTCAGCCGCGTCCCGGCCCGGCGGGCAGACAACAGCGCACACACTCAACTTTAGAATGCTGCAGGAGCCGACCGAAGTCGAGCGGAGCGAGCGTCACTGACCAGTGTGTTCCGACGGCGGAGAGAGTAAAGTAAGTCCCTCTGCTTAGCAGGAGGGCTCGTTTTATATAGGGGGAGGCCGTGGCGGGCGACGAGGCGCCGGACGGCGGTGATACGCCGAGAGGCGGGGGCGGGGTGGATCACAGAAGGACCGGTCCGCGGGCAACCGGCTGACCAGCTGGCCGCCGGGGTCAGCATCGGGGATCAGAGGAGGATCTGTGTGGTGGTCACATTCTGGTCTCGGGTCTCTGATCCTCAGAACCAGCTGATGATCAGATGCGCCTCTGTGTGGTTGTCAGAATCTGAGAGAGCGGCTGGATCTGACGACATCGCACTGTCAAATGGCGTTTTTGATAAATGCAGCAGTTTCTGCATCACTTGATGACTAAGGAATCTCACGCATTACGCATTAACTCTGATCTGCAGGAGAAACATGACGCTGCTCTACATCGGCTCCTCCCTTAACTTAGTAATGCACAGCACCATTCACGGCTCACTTCTAACGATTGTTACGGCAGTATTTTGTTTTAATATTTTATGCGGCAGGGGCTCTGCCACGGGGGGACGGGGGGACGTTCCCGCATTTTTGAGCCAGGGAATTATCCCCCCCCCCCAATTTTCCCAGGCAAACAACTAGAAAGCAGTGTTCAGTTGTACTCATTATTTGATTATTTGTTACCTCTCCCCTGTCCAACAGGCTGTCGCTGACACCTCTCCCCCTGTCCAACAGGCTGTCGCTGACACCTCTCCCCTGTCCAACAGGCTGTCGCTGACACCTCTCCCCTGTCCAACAGGCTGTCGCTGACACCTCTCCCCTGTCCAACAGGTTGTCGCTGACACCTCTCCCCTGTCCAACAGGCTGTCGCTGACACCCTCTCCCCTGTCCAACAGGCTGTCGCTGACACCTCTCCCTGTCCAACAGCTGTCGCTGACACCTCTCCCCTGTCCAACAGGCTGTCGCTGACACCTCTCCCCTGTCCAACAGGTTGTCGCTGACACCTCTCCCCTGTCCAACAGGCTGTCGCTGATACCTCTCCCTGTCCAACAGGCTGTCGCTGACACCTCTCCCCTGTCCAACAGGTTGTCGCTGACACCTCTCCCCTGTCCAACAGGCTGTCGCTGACACCTCTCCCCTGTCCAACAGGCTGTCGCTGATACCTCTCCCCTGTCCAACAGGCTGTCGCTGATACCTCTCCCCTGTCCAACAGGCTGTCGCTGATACCTCTCCCCTGTCCAACAGGCTGTCGCTGACACCTCTCCCCTGTCCCAACAGGCTGTCGCTGACACCTCTCCCCTGTCCAACAGGCTGCCGCTGATACCTCTCCCCTGTCCAACAGGCTGCCGCTGACACACTCCCCCCCCTCCCCCCTGCTCAGCAGCATTTTGCTGACGCTCAACCCCCGCCCTGCTCAACAACTTTTCGGTTTCGATCACGCTCCACCCCCCTCCCCCTCTGGTGTTGCCCCCCCCCGCCGGTTAACAATTGTTTGACGACGGTAGCCAATCGGCTTCCCTCGATCCTGCCCCCCCCCCCCCCAATTTCAAAGGCATGGTGGATCCCTTGGTATGTGCTAACCAGTGGCGTATTTATAAATCAGCCAAGGGGGGGCACATGCTTTTGGAGCATAATTCATGTTTTGAGTCTTGTCTTACCAGGGGCGTCGCCACCGGGGGGGGGGGGGGGGGGGGGGGGGGGGGGTGCAAGTTCGCTCGGAACTAGTGATGCCAAAAAAAAAAATCACCAAATGCAGGGACCGGCACCACCACCGCCACCGCACAAAATTTGGTTGGCACCGCACAAAGCCCGGCCAACATCTGGCAGCACCGCACCAGGCCCGGCAGCCTGCCCGCATATCTGCTTTATTCTAGCCTTAAACTCTTAAAATAGGAATAGACAGAAAGAAAAGGCATACTTGATGGCATAGCACATGTCCAAATGAGAAGATTATCTATGGATGATTTGTGGATGCTAATGGATTGCTATAATTGAAACTAGGCAATGCTTATTTTGCTCAAGAACCATATAGATAATACGTATAAAACCGCTTGAATATCAGTAAAAAAAAACTTTGTCCCTCGTTATCTTGAAATTTACACACAAATGGAGTCCGTGCCGAATGGACACATCATATTCTGGAGTGTGACTTCGGCGCCAAGAGGGGGGGGGGGGGGGGGGCATGGCCCCATTGCCCCCCTTAAATACGCTACTGGTGCTAACGTTTGTCCGTGTTTCCTGCGGTAATTAATGTGAGTGCGAAGAGACGTTTTAGCGGTCTCCTGCCGAGACGGCTGCGGTAGAAGGACGGCCAGCCAATGTTTCTACACATTCTCCAGGAATGACAAGCTCGTCAGGGTCACTCGTATTTGATACGGGAGGTATGTCGATATTCACAAACAAGAGCCAGGAGGTCGTACCTTATTTGCCAGGTAGGTACGTGACGATTTAAAGATGAAGTATTAAAGGAAAAAACCGTTGAAAATTAAGCTGGCAATTTCAATGTTTGACAGCAGACAAGTGTGTTTCTTGTCCTTTTGAACAATCACTTCAATCACTCGTTGCACTCACTGCAAACGTTTTTGGAGATGGGGCCACTTGACCTAGCCTGGTGACCTCATCTGAGATGACCAGAGGTCAATTTTTCTTTCAAAGTGTGCGCAATTGATGGCCTGACAGGTGTGTCAAAACCCAGCGGAGCTGCGAGCCGCCGTTTTTTCGCTATCTGAGCAAAACCTGAAGGGTGGGGGGGGGGGGGGGGCGGAATTCAACCCCCCTCCCTGCAGTGCGCGGGTTAACCCGCGCGGCGCTGGGGTCTCCAGCCGAACGCGTGGTGCTGGGGGGGGGGGGGGGGTAATCCCCCCCTCGTATCTTCCGAACCAAAGACCGCAGCGAGACGCACAAGGCGGCGATCGAATGTTCTCAGCGAGAAGAATCTAACGCATACGCGAAATTCTTAAAATAAGGTCAATGTCAGGTCACGGTCAGGTCAAGGGACAAAATGTAAGTATTTGGGTTTGTAGGCAATACTTTCCATCCAAAGCCTTATATTGCGACTATTATCTCACAAAGTGCTCTCATATGTATACTGCATATCCCGCATAAGTAAAATAAAAATTGTAAGCGAAAGTCAGGGTCAGGTCTCAAAAGGTCGCAGGTCTACGAAAGCCCATGCGACACATGTTGTATGGGTTATTTTACACGTATAATTCTATAGAAGCAGCCATTTTTACAACCTGACCCCATATAATTGCCCTCAGGTCAAGGTCAGGTCACAATAAGGATAAAATGTGAAATTGATAATCTAAATAACAATGACATGTTTATAGACTAGTTTTGTCTCATAAATACAGTGGTGGCATTCATTTGTCTGTACCTTGTCAGTAAAAGCCCAAAAACGAAATTTAACAAATGACGACATAAGTTACTTATACTTAGGGAGCCATAAGTCCGTCCGAAATAAATATATTGCGTTGAAATTTGGTTCGGAAATCGTCCATATGCGGTTCTCTAATATGTCTTCCGTTTTTTTGTTTAAATCTTTACAAAAAAAAAATTGTGGAATTCTTTCCAAGTTTTTTTTTGCATTTATTTGAGTAAAAACCCCACAATTTTGCAAATCCGAGACAACCATTTGGAAGAGAATGTTATTTTCATTCTTTGGACGCTTTGTATTTGCGATTTGCATCAAAACTCTATTTCTGCGATTTTTCAAACATTTCACGTTTTTTTTTCACCAAAAATGGCATGACATGACATCACTAAGACGTCTTATCTCCCACAATACTACTCCAATTTCAACTAAATTTTGGAAGAAGACGTCAAATTGATGCAGCAAAACGTACCGAAAATGTGACTTTGATATATGTCATAGTTTTTAAGTTATTGAGAAAAACCGGGAGGGGTGGTGAAATTTACCACCCCCAGCGGCCGCGCGGGTTAAACGATTAGTTTAAAAAGGTAAATTTCTTGGTCTGGGACATGTTATCTTTAAAATATACTAACATAAACTAATAAACACTGGAAATAAACCTTTTTCAGTTCCAGTTTTCGGTTTTGTATATTCGGGAACTTTCGGCCACTTCAGTGTCCTTCAGACTGACTAATTAACCATTTGTCAATGTTAAAAAATAACATCGATGCTAAAGCACGTTGAAACATTTCCCTGACCATCTAATAACCAGACTTTATAACCTCGATTAGCCTATAACACATCCTTCCCAAGCTAGTAGGGACCATTTACGTACCATTTACGTATTGACGTATCATCGTCTTAGCACGACAAATGTGTGGTACAAGCATAGCGCTGCAGCCACAGCTGCTCTTCAGAGCCCATCGCGATTAAGTCACAACACGCACTGTATCAGCGGCGCATTGCGGGGTGCTCGGCGGCTGAATCTGACACCTGTCCTGTCCGCCCCCCTGCTCAGCGGTGTCAGCAAGCGGCTGGTGTCCTGTCCGCCCCCCTGCTCAGCGGTGTCAGCAGCGGCAGGTGTCCTGTTCGCCCCCTGATCAGCGGTGTCCGCAGCGGCCTGACCGCCCCACCCCCTGCTCAGCGGTGTCCGCAGCGGCAGGTGTCCTGTCCGCCCCCTGTTCAGCGGTGTCAGCAGCGGCAGGTGTCCTGTTCGCCCCCCTGCTCAGCGGTGTCCGCAGCGGCCTGACCGCCCCACCCCCTGTTCAGCGGTGTCAGCAGCGGCTGGTGTCCTGTCCGCCCCCCTGCCTCAGCGGTGTCTGCAGTGGCAGGTGTCATTTCCTGTGCAGCAAATACAATCAATGTTACAATATATAAAGTATTGCATATGAAAACGTTCATTTTGTTTGTGTAGGTTTAGCCTATAACAATTGTTTTGCGTTATTCATTGCTTTAAACTCCAACTAACATAGTCTTATATCGATTCCCTAATATTGCTGATGCTACATAATATACAAATTATCTTACGCACGCAACGGTGAACAATAAGCAAAATGTCATCTAATAAAAGTTGCACACACCTTGAATGATATGCTGCACACTCTATTAAACATTCTGCTATACGTTTCTGAGAAATGGCCCACCTCTTAGAATTTGCATAGCACGTTTTTGTGAAACATTTTGAATTGTCTGAGTTATTCGTTGGCAGCTTTAGTGTGCTATTTGCCAAATTCTGTAAGACATTCTGCAGACAATTCTGTCACATGTTTGGACGAATTTCCAGTCATGGATTCTATGGCACAGTATTTAAGACAGCCTGTGGATCATTGTATTCCGAGCCGGGTGGTGCCGGGCCGATTGAACGGTCGGCTCTCCAGGTCAGATTGTTTGTTAAATTTCCCCCAAATACACTGTAAAACTCATGTCTACAAGCGTGTGTCATATTTACAAGCTTAGCGTAAATCTGCAGACCCTTTGCCTTGTTTTAACACGACGTTTGAGTCGTTGACATTGCAAGTAGTTTGTATCTCCCTACAGCCTATTCACTCGTAGTTGGTTGAACGAGTTACGAAGGGACTGTTTTGCCCTCGACCGTCTACCATACCATGTTATACCATGTTGTATACCATGTTATAGTATTGCCATTATAGATAAAGTCATGTAATTGTATGTGTCTTACAAGGTTATGCCTTCGTTGTGTCAAAGCAAGGAAAACGTTCGTAATCGTAGCAGTGCTTACCGGGGCAGACCTGTACTTGTAAAGTAGGTTACCAGGCACTGGCCCGAATTATATGCTATGGGTGTATTCCTTGTAATCGCATAGTTTTATGCGAGGTGTTCGTAGACAGTTTGCAGCTCCCAGTGCTAAAACATGACAACACTCTTTGAAGTATATTTGAAAACCAGCATAAGTCATAACCCTGGTGTGTAACATGCGAGATGCGTACTGCGTATCCCTCTGACGCGACGCAAACCGTCCTATCACAGTGTGAAACAAGCGTCATCTGACGTGAACAGAAACGGAAAAAGATGCTTCAATAATCTTCAAAACGAAACGATGACCTCAGCCTCAAACGATACAAGGCACCTTTTTAACATACCTCCGACCCGGGAGCCTCGGTCCCGACTGACGCCAAGACCATATCTATACAGGAAATATGACTCACGATTCATCAACTTTCCACATCATAATATATGCACATATTGGCATATATGAGAAGACCCGATAACACTATAAACACAAGAAGTTGAACGCTTACAATCTTCCCAAGGCCATAAATATAAGGTAGGACCGTCCCTGCTGCGCAAAATCTGCCATGACGTCACCGAGGGCATACTTATATCCAGCATAGCAAGCTAAATATATATGAAACACTACTTCACAGGTGACATACATGTAAAGTACATCATCAATAATGTATGTTAGACAGTATCAAATATCATATTAATGACAAGGAAACTCACAGGGATCCAAAAAGTAATGTCCTGGTGACGTCACCAGGGGCATTTATTGAACAACTTATATGTATTGGGATGACAACGGCCTGCCATTTTCCCAGTCTGCTGAGACGCATCAGGAACCGGGTCTTAGCGGAAACACTATATACCTTACTGTCACTATACATATGCTTCATCTTTATTTCTGTTCGCCTCAACTCAATCAACCAGCAAAATCCACATCTTGATGCGAGATATATATATCCAAGAAAAAATATTTATTTATTTATTTATTTATTTATTTCTCAAGATCGCCGACGGGATGACCCATTGATGGACGAAGTCAAAGTTTAAACAAAAACACGATATTAAACATTGACATTCACCTGCTTAACATACATACATACATATGATAAAATCATGTGAATATACGAAAAATACGAAACACTGCCTGAATCCTAAAAATAAACGCTAAACGAGTGATGATACAAAATACGCTAAAAATGACAAAAACTGCCTGGGACTAGCAATGATCACATCAGTTGATGTATATCCAACTATCTAACTATATGCTATAATGCTGCAGCAAACAGCTTCACCTTACTGCAAAATGAGTATAAACTGTCGCTGAACATAATTAACTTAAAACAAGCCAACACGCGCACGGCTCGCTCAACGCCAGCACCATGAAGACCAAACCGGCGTGCCCTACTGAGCTGCATGCCGGGAATAACATTCGCGAGGATCCTAACCGAGATACTTCCTTGTTAACCACACAGCGAGCAAAAACAATAGTCTAAAAAATAAACCAAACGACCACGAATCTTACGAGATAAATCATATTAGCAATATAACAGTAACTTATCAGCCATTTACATAATTATTAGTAACAGATAACTATACGTCTTAGAAAATCGCGTCATCCAAAATGGCGAACGAGATTATCGCATGAAGCTTAACGCGGCACATGCATGTGCTTGTTATGAACAACGTGCGACATCTACGTAATTGTGCTTCCAACACAAGTTTAACGAACTTGTCGCTGACTCTGCCAACAAACGTGTGGCTTACACATACACATGTTACACATGTTATACACATACGGAGCAGATCCGTGTCATTTTTACGATAGGTTTCCTAATTCTTTGTCAATTTTACTAATGCAAAACTAGGTATTGGTATTAAGATAGCGTTTGACTAGTTGATTCGACGAGTTGTGACGAGGAACTCGTCTTCTGACATCCCAAATATTTGTATTTTTGACAAACGCTAGTGGTTAGAAAACGAATCCCTGTCGAAATGAGGGTACAGTGTAATTTTCAAAATAGAAAAAGTTGTGATTTCATTTTTAAATTGAGACTCGATCAATTTGACACCATACACTATTCATAAGAAAATGAAGAAAAGTAGATCAAAAGGTGAATATTTCCCTTGAATCGTATGTTGTTGTTTTAGCAAATTGTCACAGCTGTTGGGGCATTAATTACCCACATAGTCTGAATTTGTTTACCTCGGGTCATCTCAGATCAGGTCACCAGGCCAGGGCACGTGACCCCACCTCCAAAAAGTGTGCGGTCATACCGCAGCCACAGTTGTTAGCCGATCGGTATCAAACTTACAGGCTGTCATAAGGCCATCGGTACTTACAATTTGTTAATCTCTGATTTTGTATATCGGTGACCTTAGGTCTGGTAAATTTCGTGACCTCCCCATTATAAGTCAATGGGGAAATATGCAAATGTTTCCTATTCGGAGGATACGCATGATAGTAGCCCAATTCCTTCTGGATCATGTTATCATAGACCATTCATGATGACCCAGGTGTATTTTTTGTTCAGTGATCCCTACAGGGTCAGCCGAGGTCATCCGAGGTCACCAACACTTTTTTGTATATAACTCTCGACAGAATAAAGATAGATAAGTGAATCTGGCTCTACTGTGTTTGTATCATCGAGACACGTCTCCCAATATGCAACTTGACCGTTTTGGGTCACCACTTGACCTTGACCTGAGGTCACATTTCTATGTTGACTTAACCTGGTCAATATCAAGATCATTCGAAGTGCTTTGACAAGAAAACACGATGGCGTCAACATATTGCTTTATCTTTATTGGGAAAAATGTTAAAAATTTTGACCGAAGTTAAAATTTATGGACACGTTAGCGATTACATTTATCCAGAGCTTTCCATTGTTATTTTCCGTTTTTTTCCTAGCTATCATAGTTCCTGTGATATCTTGGGGTTTATGGAGCGAAGTCCTAAAACTGGCAAATCTGGCACTTGACCTCTGGTGACCTCAATATTGACCTAACATAACAAAACACCTATATTATTTCTGTAGAGCATGTCTCGAGCTATCTAATGCCGCTTTCCGGTTGTCGCTACGTTGCGTGACTTTCGAGATATTAGGGGAGGGGGCCTGAAATCACCCCCCCCCCCCGGCCGTTCGTGCTTGGAACAGACCCCCGGCCGTGCGCGGGTTAAAGTAGGCTCACTGACCGTTATCCGGCCATTAACTGACTGGGGGGGGGGGGCTTTTAACGCCCCCATGATGAACTTTCGTAATAGCTCAAAATCAATAACGTTATCAACATGAAACTTAGGTTACCTTCTGCTACATCAATTTTGCGTCTTCTGTGCAAAAATGAAGCAATTTTTTCGAAAAAGACAGCGAATTTAGTGATGTCACTACACACGATTTTGACGCAAAAATCAGCTAAACTTTAACAGACCGTACAAACGCCACATTTTGAACAAAATACAACTCAAAAGATGAAAAGTGAAAGGGATGAAATGAAAAGGGCTACAACTTTGTTATCTCGGATTTTATAGATAAAAAAAAATTGCCCCCCCCAAAAAAAAAACACACAAAAAATGGGGAAAATGTGGAAAAATCCCCACAAAATCATTTTTTCGTTTTTCTTTTTTTCTTCTAAAAACAAGTGGAATATATGTCTGAGAACCACATATGGGCAACTACCATACCAAATTTCAAAATGATACCACCATTTTTAACTGACTTATTGCATCTAAAGTATGGGTACCTCATGACGTCATATTTTAAAATTGCGTTTTTTTAAGATTTTAATGACCAGATACAGACAAATAAATGGTAGCAGAGTATTTCCGAGACAAAAGTGGTCTAGGAACATGTCTTTCTTATTTAAATTTATCAATTTTAAATTTTGAACCTTTTTGGCCCACGCCGGCACGGCGGGATGAGAAACGCCGGCACGGGCCCATTCATTTAAGCACTAGTTCAAGAAAAGCAAATATAAGCAAGAATCGTGAGTGCCTTACGGTAGAGGACGTCCTGGGCTATCATCTGGTGGTAGTTTTGAGTGGTGAGTTTTGGTGAGTTTTTTGGTAGGCTTGCGTAAAGATGACGTACGGTATAATTTGTACTACGGAGCCGACGTAAGCTACACACCAATCAAACACATTTTTCGTTTCACACATAACATTTTTAAGCGAAACACCTCAAAGTCAATGAAATACGCTTTTCTTTGATGTATGGCAATGACTATACATATTTACACTTGTTGACGTAATGGGTACCTAAACTTGGGCACAATTTCCTTCCTGAAGAGTGGTATTTGTGTCGTCCTGACATGTGCAACTTTAGGTACACGAAAACCCACCAACAAGTGACCTAGATTTGTTCTGTTGGTGGAATATTATGCTCTGATCTGTCTGCTTTCATAAAATTACCCTAAATACGCATGCAAAAGTACTCTGGAAAACGACTTTTCCGCCACATTTTTTTCCCATCTACCACTTGGTGGGCTGGGGCGGTTTCAGGCGGTTGGTGCGACTCCATCGTGCTCGAATTACGGAAGTGTGGGGTTCGGGTAATTGGGTCATATGTTGCAACGACATGGTTCTCAGGAATAATAGATTATTTCAATGAAAACTAGATGATTAGTCCATTCATGTTCTCAGTCTTATTCACTTTTGAAAGCAAAGATTCACGATTAATAGCAATATCAATAATCAATAATTATTTCATTAAGAATAATGATTTAAATAATTATATCAATAATGATAGAGCAAATATTAATAGCAATTTCGTTTGTATCATTTTGCGAGGCCTGGCGCGCCATGCGGCCATGGGTAGAGCCAGTTTTTCTCATTCCCGTTGCCCTACAACTAGCTGCACTCGTGGTCTGCGCCCAGCAATAGCGTCCGTTCGATCTAGATGAAACATTTTTTTTAGTTTACAGTACCAGTGGCTGCAGAAAGCCCGCATGTTTCATGGGTTTATAAGTTTTTTTGCTGAGGTCCATTCGGCTTTTTGCGAGATTCATCAATGAATCAATCAATCAAATCAAAACACAACACAAACACAAATCAAACTGGTGTGATTCGTTGCTTAAATAAATGTGTAAGGTTTGTTCCGGTTTTTGGAAAGCAACTAAATTACCGCTCTAATTGGGAATATCTCAGTGGGACGTATCGCCGGTGATTAAGGCCTGTCTATGCTTTTGACATTTTATTGCATTTTTCATCATAATATTCGATTGCTTTGTCATTTATATCTTCAATTTTGCCCTAACTAACTGTCAATTGCGTATTTTATTTCATCAAAGCCGATCATCTAGTTTTAATTTTAGGGCGCTTTAGTGTACTTTTTAGCCTCTTTCGGGCGCTTTAATATGTTTTGTATAAGGAACTAAAACACACCAAAAATTGCCAGATTTATTCATGAATTTGATTATACAATGTAAATTAACGGGAAATATTGCATTGTAAGAGCATATACTTATGCAATAATTCATAAAGTTTAAATTGATACCCAACAAAAACACTTGGGAAATTCGTGTTCTTACGAGCTACGGACGCATTTACCCAAAACGCCCCAATCGCCCGAAATATTACCCGGGGAATGCACCCGGCAAATAAATCCTTCGCGAAAACGGCTAATTACGGTGACATCCGCACAGGATTTGGCGTAAGAAATGGCGAAGCCGGTGAGGCTCCAAGTTATTTTCAGCTGTTATCACAACTGTTATGCAGCCACCAACTATGTATAATCCGTGGCTGTTAAGTGGCTTGTGGCTGCGTTACGACCGCCGCGCGCTGTTCACTCCAGTGATCAAGACCCGCTGCCATACATAGTACCAAGAACGCTTCCACAGCATTCAGCAGAGAGATAAGAAGCTTACTTTTATAATTTTTGCTCATGAATTCAACCAAAGCTTAAGATGTAAAGTCCTCAATAGCCAGTCATGTGCTTAGCTATGCTGTTATATATATAATATATATATATATATATATATATAT
>JAXIVJ010014009.1:0-35663 GCA_036785665.1 Chirona hameri | reverse complement strand
TGATAATATAAAGCATAGTGTTATATACAGCCACAGACAAATTATACAAAACTCCTAATGTTGAAAACAAATGAATCGATTTTCAAAAATTGAGGGTCGCAACCACTAACTATGCCGCCCGCCGTTGAAGTGCATCGATGAGCTTCCGATTTTATTGCCACTTTTTCCAATCGCTGTTAGTTTTAGAAGATCGCCGGGCATATAAAAGCAATACGGGAAAAGCCCGCAGTTTGATGAGGACCAAAAGTACTTGCAAGTACCGATCGTTAAAAGTGTGGAACGTTTATCAACTATAACTTGAAATATCTTTCGGTAGGAAAGTTTTCATGCAAAATGTGATGAATTTACAATATATTTTGGTCTCGTCTGGCGATTTCAAGTGCTAACTCCATTTTTGTGGGAAAATGTCATTATTTCCCTTTAACAGAAATATGGCTTACCGTGAATAAACTATAATTGCTGAAGTGTGACAACATTCTATAACCGTCTTGAGTTGGACTGTTTCGAATACGCATTAGGGAAGGGAGGATTTCTACAGCCAAGTGTTACGCCGCACAGCTCGGTGACCTGTGAACGATGCTGCCAGCTGTTACATCCCAATTTGGCGGTGAAACTATCCATCACCTATGAGTGCTCCGCTGTCAGCAGCCAATGCGCTAATGTGTATGCCGAATCCGGTATTGGATTTCTCGGACGGGGTTTGCCGGCCGGCGTGGATACGCGATTTCTCCTGCCGCTTTAAAGCGGAATGTCACATTGCCATGCACAAGAGCATAAGTTTAGCGACGACGTAACTTGGTAGCCCAGTCTAATGACAATTCAGTGCGTAGTGCGATCCGCGTACTGTTTTTTTGTTACACTATGAGCACTGTTTTTCATACTAGATAGTCATTTTTTTCTCTCTTCAATTCAGCAAGTTGTTTTGATTTTATCCAAGATACATGCTGGCAAGACTGACTGCTTGACAAGGTAGCTCTGGGATTCCCATTGTTGATATCCTTCCGCGTTACAACAGCCAACAACGTTATACCGGGCCCGCGCCCGGGACTCTCCTCCCAGCGCACGAATTATCGGCCGACATTTCGACATACGACACTGGCCACTGCGGCGTCTGGACTCTGGAGAGACATGCCTTCGTCAGTGGTGACTGGCAGTGCGACGGTGTGACCCGACCGTAATGTGATGACGTGATGACGATTCGAGATCGTCATCAGCCGGCTGGGATGGTGATGTGAAGAGGACGTCACGCCGTATTCCGGGCTCGGCAAGGGAAGGTAGATGAGGCGCCGGTGTCTCACTGGTGTCTGGAACTCACTGGAAGGACTGGGTGTATGGAGGCCGTGATCGATGTGTTGAGGTGGTTACGCCACTCTTGATGTAGCTGTTCTGCATATGACAGAAAATTATTGGTGAAAATCATGCACCTTTAGGCATAACTGCCGAAATTATAGCTCTCATTATTTGCGGTCCAAATCAAACAAACACTATTTCAACATTTCTGTGTCTGTAATTGAATTTATTCGGTGTCGCTGGGTTGGGTTGGGTATGTAAATTTGATATGCAAGCCAGTCCTTCTCTACTGGCTTTGGCGAAACCGAAGGAACAATACACGTAAAACAGCTAACGGTAGGCGACATCACACCACAGCAGACAATAACGAACCGTACACTGATCTCGCTAGAAACAAAACGCTGCTTCGCCTGTCGAACCTGTACACCACTTGATCATCTTCTTCTGATAACAGTGCACGCCACGATCACAGAGTGCAGAGTCTGACCGTTCGCCAAGTCCTTGGCCAGTCGTCTGACACAAAAATACGGGAGCCTCTACACCAACAGGTGCCAAAAACACGGTCACAAAGTGGGAGCCCGTGGAGCTTGCCTCAATACATGAGTGACAGGGCATCATCAATTTCGGTCAAACTGCACGGTAAGACACCATTATTCTTATTAGTATTAGTATATAGTATTCTTCTTATGGTAGCACAGACCGCAGGGGGTTCCTTCGCACACTCAGCTTTGACTTGATTTCGCATCGTCTTCTCGGGACAGCTTCGCAACATATTTCTGAAGCACCTCCTACAAGACGTCAGTGACGTCAAGCAGTAGGTACTCATAAAGTTCCGAACATTTAAAAACAAAACATTTAAGACAACATTTTAACATTTAAAAACATTTAAAACATTAAAAACAACATTTTAACATTTTAAAAACATTTAGAACATTACAAACATTTCAGTTGGAACGCAATCATCATAACTTCTCTGATGTCATGATAGCTCCAACCCACGAACTGCTTTTGATAAATAAATAATTTTCAATTTAGATCACATTTAAATTACATTTGCTGCAGTTCTCCTTTCTGACGCCGTCCCGGGTGCTGGACAAGTGTTTCGCGCCGGTGCTGGTGCCACCTCTATGTCGGTCTCGGTCTGGTCTGAACGATGACCCTAGTGGCGGAGCCTCAGTCCGGACATCTGGTCAGTCAGGGGGCGCGCCTTCGCCGCCGCCGTGCGTTGCCGCCGGGTCGTCCGTCTCGGCCAGGTCGATGCTGTCGCTGCGGAAAGTCTCCAGCTGCTCCGTGCTCGCGCGCGTACTGCAACGTCCTCTGCGCGCTCGGCTGGCGGAGGGAGAGGGAAAGAGACAGTAAAATATGTCGCAGCTATATTTTGATTGTTAAAGGTAGGTACTGCCTGAAACCATTTAATTTGTGGTTATTCCACCTGATTGGGAGCACTAAATATAAGCTTGCGACCTGTGGCTACATTACAACTTCACTTCTCGGAAAACGGAAATTGCATTTACGTACTGCCGCTGTATTCAAGATGAAGAACTAGCAGATACAACCGAATAAAGTTTGCCCGGACATCCTGCTAAGTCAAGTGAGGAAGGGTAACTAATTGCCCTTCATAGCTTTATTTATTTTACAACTCCGCTAAAGCTTGTTCTGCAGGAGTGCCTTGCGTACGGCTATATTCATCAGCGACACATCTTCTGTCTCCCTCTCCTTTGCTAATGGCCGTCTGAAGTTTCCGCGAAGTTCCACCTACCTTGGGGTGCATCAGCACGAACGGCAGCTCGGCGACCAGCTCTCCCCCGAGTGCTCCGAGAAACAGCTTCACCTTGACCGAGTAGGAGACGACGATGCCGAACACGTCCCGCTGGTCTGGGTTGGCGAGCCTGCCGCGCGGCGGAACAGGGACAGCACAGGGACACTGTGTCAGACAGTGTACATAGCACAGTGACACCTCGATACAGTGCCATGGTCGCAGAGGTGATACGGATGACAACGATACGTGCACGGTGTAAAGTTACAATGCTACACAGCGAAGGTACCAGTGCTATTGGAGGTGAATGTTACGACAGTGAGACCGAGGGTTTATCGGTTGACGCCGACAGTGAGACCGAGGCTTTATCGGTTGACGCCTTAGCAGGGGCGGGACGGCCGCGACTCAGTGTATAGGGGCAGTGATGGGTAATGGCGGCAAGAGACGGGGATGGGGGGAGCAGTGATGGCGGCAAAAGATGGGGATGGGGGGAGCAGTGATGGCGGGCAAGAGACGGGGGAGGGGGAGCAGTGATGGCGGCAAGAGATGGGGATGGGGAGCAGTGATGGCGGCAAGAGATGGAGATGGGGGGAGCAGTGATGGCGGCAAGAGATGGGGATGGGGGGAGCAGTGATGGCGGCAAGAGATGGAGATGGGGAGCGTGAGGCGGCAAAGAGATGGAAGGGGCAAGAGATGGGATGGGAGCAGTGATGGCGGCAAGAGATGGGGGATGGGGGAGCAGTAATGGCGGCAAGAGATGGGGATGGGGGAGCAGTGATGGCGGCAAGAGATGGTGATGGGGAGCAGTGATGGCGACAAGCGATGGGGATGGGGGAGCAGTGATGGCGGCAAGAGATGGGGATGGGGAGCAGTACTGGCGGCAAGAAATGGGGATGGGGGAGCAGTGATGGCGGCAAGAGATGGTGATGGGGAGCAGTGATGGCGGCAAGCGATGGTGATGGGGAGCAGTGATGGCGGCAAGAGATGGTGATGGGGAGCAGTGATGGCGGCAAGAGATGGTGATGGGGAGCAGTGATGGCGGCAAGCGATGGTGATGGGGAGCAGTGATGGCGGCAAGAGACGGAGATGGGGGATTAGTGATGGCGGCAAGAGACGGGGATGGGGGAGCAGTGATGGCGGCAAGAGACGGGGATGGGGGAGCAGTGATGGCGGCAAGAGCTGGGGATGGGGGGGAGCAGTGATGGCGGCAAGAGCTGGGGATGGGGGGAGCAGTGATGGCGGCAAGATACGGGGATGGGGGAGCAGTGATGGCGGCAAGAGATGGTGATGGGGAGCAGTGATGGCGGCAAGAGATGGTGATGGGGAGCAGTGATGGCGACAAGAGATGGTGATGGGGAGCAGTGATGGCGGCAAGCGATGGTGATGGGGAGCAGTGATGGCGGCAAGAGACGGAGATGGGGGAGCAGTGATGGCGGCAAGAGATGGGGATGGGGGAGCAGTGATGGCGGCAAGAGAAGGGATGGGGGAGCAGTGATGGCGGCAAGAGATGGGCATGGGGGGAGCAGTGATGGCGGCAAGAGACGGGGATGGGGGAGCAGTGATGGCGGCAAGAGATGGTGATGGGGAGCAGTGATGGCGGCAAGAGACGGAGATGGGGGAGCAGTGATGGCGGCAAGAGATGGGGATGGGGGAGCAGTGATGGCGGCAAGAGAAGGGATGGGGGAGCAGTGATGGCGGCAAGAGATGGGGATGGGGGGAGCAGTGATGGCGGCAAGAGACGGGGATGGGGGAGCAGTGATGGCGGCAAGAGACGGGGATGGGGAGCAGTGATGGCGGCAAGAGACGGGGATGGGGGAGCAGTGATGGCGGCAAGAGATGGGGATGGGGGAGCAGTGATGGCGGCAAGAGATGGGGATGGGGGAGCAGTGATGGCGGCAAGAGAATGGGGATGGGGATCAGTGATGGCGGCAAGAGACAGATATGGGGATCAGTGATGGCGGCAAGAGACGGGGATGGGGGAGCAGTGAAGGCGGCAAGGGGATGGGGGAGCAGTGATGGCGGCAAGAGATGGGGATGGGGGAGCAGTGATGGCGGCAAGAGACGGAGATGGGGAGCAGTGATGGCGGCAAGAGACGGGGATGGGGGAGCAGTGATGGCGGCAAGGGGATGGGGGAGCAGTGATGGCGGCAAGAGATGGGGATGGGGGAGCAGTGATGGCGGCAAGAGGCGGAGAGGGGGAGCAGTGATGGCGTCAAGAGACGGAGATGGGGAGCAGTGATGCGGCAAGAGACGGAGATGGGGAGCAGTGATGGCGGCAAGAGACGGAGATAGGGAGCAGTGATGACGGCAAGAGACGGGGATGGGGGAGCAGTGATGGCGGCAAGGGGATGGGGGAGCAGTGATGGCGGCAAGATATGGGGATGGGGGAGCAGTGATGGCGGCAAGAGACGGGGATAGGGAGCAGTGATGACGGCAAGAGACGGGGATGGGGGAGCAGTGATGGCGGCAAGATATGGGGATGGGGGAGCAGTGATGGCGGCAAGAGACGGAGATGGGGAGCAGTGATGGCGGCAAGCGATGGTGATGGGGAGCAGTGATGGCGGCAAGAGACGGAGATGGGGAGCAGTGATGGCGGCAAGAGACGGAGATGGGGAGCAGTGATGGCGGCAAGAGACGGGGATGGGGAGCAGTGATGGCGGCAAGAGATGGGGATGGGGAGCAGTGATGGCGGCAAGAGATGGGGATGGGGAGCAGTGATGGCGGCAAGAGACGGGGATGGGGAGCAGTGTAGGCGGCAAGAGACGGAGATGGGGAGCAGTGATGGCAGCAAGAGACGGGGATGGGGAGCAGTGATGGCAGCAAGAGATGGGGGTGGGGGAGCAGTGATGGCGGCAAGAGACGGAGATGGGGAGCAGTGATGGCGGCAAGAGATGGGGATGGGGAGCAGTGATGGCGGCAAGAGATGGGGATGGGGAGCAGTGATGGCGGCAAGAGACGGAGATGGCGAGCAGTGATGGCGGCAAGAGACGGAGATGGGGGGAGCAGTGATGGCGGCAAGAGATGGGGATGGGGGAGCAGTGATGGCGGCAAAATATGGGGATGGGGAGCAGTGATGGTGGCAAGAGACGGGGATGGGGGAGCAGTGATGGCGGCAAGAGACGGAGATGGGGAGCAGTGCTGGCGGCAAGAGACGGGGATGGGGGAGCAGTGATGGCGGCAAGAGATGGGGATGGGGGAGCAGTGATGGCGGCAAGAGACGGAGATGGGGAGCAGTGATGGCGGCAAGAGACGGGGATGGGGAGCAGTGATGGCGGCAAGAGACGGAGATGGGGAGCAGTGATGGCGGCAAGAGACGGAGATGGGGAGCAGTGATGGCGGCAAGAGACGGGGATGGGGGAGCAGTGATGGCGGTAAAAGACGGAGATGGGGAGCAGTGATGGCGGCAAGAGACGGGGATGGGGGAGCAGTGATGGCGGCAAGGGATGGGGGAGCAGTGATGGCAGCAAGAGACGGAGATGGGGAGCAGTGATGGCGGCAAGAGACGGGGATGGGGGAGCAGTGATGGCGGCAAGAGACGGGGATGGGGGGAGCAGTGATGGCGTCAAGAGATGGGGATGGGGAGCAGTGATGGCGACAAGAGACGGGGATGGGGGATCAGTGATGGCGGCAAGAGATGGGATGGGGAGCAGTGATGGCGGCAAGAGACGGAGATGGGGAGCAGTGATGGCGGCAAGAGACGGAGATGGGGATCAGTGATGGCGGCAAGAGATGGGGATGGGGAGCAGTGATGGCGGCAAGGGACGGAGATGGGGAGCAGTGATGGCGGCAAGAGACGGAGATGGGGAGCAGTGATGGCGGCAAGAGACGGAGATGGGGAGCAGTGATGGCGGCAAGAGACGGAGATGGGGAGCAGTGCTGGCGACAAGAGACGGAGATGGGGAGCAGTGATGGCGGCAAGAGACGGAGATGGGGAGCAGTGATGGCGGCAAGAGACAGAGATGGGGAGCAGTGATGGCGGCAAGAGACGGAGATGGGGAGCAGTGATGGCGGCAAGAGACGGAGATGGGGAGCAGTGATGGCGGCAAGAGACGGGGATGGGGGAGCAGTGATGGCGGCAAGAGATGGGGATGGGGGAGCAGTGATGGCGGCAAGAGACGGGGATGGGGGAGCAGTGATGGCGGCAAGAGACGGAGATGGGGAGCAGTGATGGCGGCAAGAGACGGGGATGGGGAGCAGTGATGGCGGCAAGAGACGGGGATGGGGGACTCACAGTGTGCTGGAGGCCAGGCCAGTATCCTGCTGCTTCAGCTTGCCGTCCAGGGCGATGCCGCGCCGGTTGTTGTTCTCCAGACTGGGCGTCATGACGAGCACCTTCTGCAGACACTGGCCCGGCTCCACCGGACAGCCCTCCCTGCCAGCATATAGGGGGACGGTTAGAGAATACTGTGATAGCCTGACACTGGCCCGGCTCCACCGGACAGCCCTCCCTGCCAGCATACAGGGAGACGGTTAGAGAATACTGTGATAGCCAGACACTGGCCCGGCTCCACCGGACAGCCCTCCCTGCCAGCATACAGGGAGACGGTTAGAGAATACTGTGATAGCCTGACACTGGCCCGGCTCCACCGGACAGCCCTACCTGCCAGCATACGGGGGGGGGGGGGGGCGGTTAGAGAATACTGTGATAGCCAGACACTGGCCCGGCTCCACCGGACAGCCCTCCCTGCCAGCATACAGGGGGACGGTTAGAGAATACCGTGATAGCCAGACACTGGCCCGGCTCCACCGGACAGCCCTCCCTGCCAGCATACAGGATGGGGGGGGGGGGGGCGGTTAGAGAATACTGTGATATCACGGAACTGAATGGGCACTGGAATGAGGAATCTCTGAAATGGGTCTGAACAATGCTGAAATTCCCTTGCCCAAAGGGCAAAGAGAACATGTTCCGGAGATGGTTTAGGTATACCCCTTCTTTGTGAAATGTCTGCATTTCGAAAGACTGTCAAAATATGTAGATCTTGTTCAGCACCCCAGCAGTGCATAATACACAAAGTGTCGTAAGCCCTGCTCAGTTGATAATTTTATTAATATTGTTTTATCGAGATCAAGCGCGCGACTTTTCAAGCGATGAATGCACAATGCACATTGCACATTACCCGACAGGGTCACCTGCTCAGTCTCCCCCGGCCCCGCATACGTGGCTCACATTACCCGACATGGTCACCTGCTCAGTCTCCACCGGCCCCGCATACGTGGCTCACATTACCCGACATGGTCACCTGCTCAGTCTCCACCGGCCCCGCATACGTGGCTCACATTACCCGACATGGTCACCTGCTCAGTCTCCCCCGGCCCCGCATACGTGGCTCACATTACCCGACATGGTCACCTGCTCAGTCTCCCCCGGCCCCGCATACGTGGCTCACATTACCCGACATGGTCACCTGCTCAGTCTCCACCGGCCCCGCATACGTGGCTCACATTACCCGACATGGTCACCTGCTCAGTCTCCCCCGGCCCCGCATACGTGGCTCACATTACCCGACAGGGTCACCTGCTCAGTCTCCACCGGCCCCGCATACGTGGCTCACATTACCCGACATAGTCACCTGCTCAGTCTCCACCGGCCCCGCATACGTGGCTCACATTACCCGACATGGTCACCTGCTCAGTCTCCACCGGCCCCGCATACGTGGCTCACATTACCCGACATGGTCACCTGCTCAGTCTCCACCGGCCCCGCATACGTGGCTCACATTACCCGACATGGTCACCTGCTCAGTCTCCACCGGCCCCGCATACGTGGCTCACATTACCCGACATGGTCACCTGCTCAGTCTCCACCGGCCCCGCATACGTGGCTCACATTACCCGACATGGTCACCTGCTCAGTCTCCCCCGGCCCCGCATACGTGGCTCACATTACCCGACATGGTCACCTGCTCAGTCTCCACCGGCCCCGCATACGTGGCTCACATTACCCGACATGGTCACCTGCTCAGTCTCCCCCGGCCCCGCATACGTGGCTCACATTACCCGACATGGTCACCTGCTCAGTCTCCACCGGCCCCGCATACGTGGCTCACATTACCCGACATGGTCACCTGCTCAGTCTCCACCGGCCCCGCATACGTGGCTCACATTACCCGACATGGTCACCTGCTCAGTCTCCACCGGCCCCGCATACGTGGCTCACATTACCCGACATGGTCACCTGCTCAGTCTCCACCGGCCCCGCATACGTGGCTCACATTACCCGACAGGGTCACATGCTCAGTCTCCACCGGCCCCGCATACGTGGCTCACATTACCCGACAGGGTCACCTGCTCAGTCTCCACCGGCCCCGCATACGTGGCTCACATTACCCGACATGGTCACCTGCTCAGTCTCCCCCGGCCCCGCATACGTGGCTCACATTACCCGACATGGTCACCTGCTCAGTCTCCCCCGGCCCCGCATACGTGGCTCACATTACCCGACAGGGTCACCTGCTCAGTCTCCACCGGCCCCGCATACGTGGCTCACATTACCCGACATGGTCACCTGCTCAGTCTCCACCGGCCCCGCATACGTGGCTCACATTACCCGACATGGTCACCTGCTCAGTCTCCACCGGCCCCGCATACGTGGCTCACATTACCCGACATGGTCACCTGCTCAGTCTCCACCGGCCCCGCATACGTGGCTCACATTACCCGACAGGGTCACCTGCTCAGTCTCCACCGGCCCCGCATACGTGGCTCACATTACCCGACAGGGTCACCTGCTCAGTCTCCACCGGCCCCGCATACGTGGCTCACATTACCCGACAGGGTCACCTGCTCAGTCTCCACCGGCCCCGCATACGTGGCTCACATTACCCGACATGGTCACCTGCTCAGTCTCCACCGGCCCCGCATACGTGGCTCACATTACCCGACATGGTCACCTGTTCAGTCTCCCCCGGCCCCGCATACGTGGCTCACATTACCCGACATGGTCACCTGCTCAGTCTCCACCGGCCCCGCATACGTGGCTCACATTACCCGACAGGGTCACCTGCTCAGTCTCCACCGGCCCCGCATACGTGGCTCACATTACCCGACAGGGTCACCTGCTCAGTCTCCACCGGCCCCGCATACGTGGCTCACATTACCCGTCATGGTCACCTGTTCAGTCTCCCCCGGCCCCGCATACGTGGCTCACATTACCCGACAGGGTCACCTGCTCAGTCTCCCCCGGCCCCGCATACGTGGCTCACATTACCCGACATGGTCACCTGCTCAGTCTCCACCGGCCCCGCATACGTGGCTCACATTACCCGACATGGTCACCTGCTCAGTCTCCCCCGGCCCCGCATACGTGGCTCACATTACCCGACAGGGTCACCTGCTCAGTCTCCACCGGCCCCGCATACGTGGCTCACATTACCCGACATGGTCACCTGCTCAGTCTCCACCGGCCCCGCATACGTGGCTCACATTACCCGACATGGTCACCTGCTCAGTCTCCACCGGCCCCGCATACGTGGCTCACATTACCCGACATGGTCACCTGCTCAGTCTCCCCCGGCCCCGCATACGTGGCTCACATTACCCGACATGGTCACCTGCCCAGTCTCCACCGGCCCCGCATACGTGGCTCACATTACCCGACATGGTCACCTGCTCAGTCTCCCCCGGCCCCGCATACGTGGCTCACATTACCCGACAGGGTCACCTGTTCAGTCTCCACCGGCCCCGCATACGTGGCTCACATTACCCGACATGGTCACCTGCTCAGTCTCCACCGGCCCCGCATACGTGGCTCACATTACCCGACATGGTCACCTGCTCAGTCTCCCCCGGCCCCGCATACGTGGCTCACATTACCCGACAGGGTCACCTGCTCAGTCTCCACCGGCCCCGCATACGTGGCTCACATTACCCGACATGGTCACCTGCTCAGTCTCCCCCGGCCCCGCATACGTGGCTCACATTACCCGACAGGGTCACCTGCTCAGTCTCCACCGGCCCCGCATACGTGGCTCACATTACCCGACATGGTCACCTGCTCAGTCTCCACCGGCCCCGCATACGTGGCTCACATTACCCGACATGGTCACCTGCTCAGTCTCCCCCGGCCCCGCATACGTGGCTCACATTACCCGACAGGGTCACCTGCTCAGTCTCCACCGGCCCCGCATACGTGGCTCACATTACCCGACATGGTCACCTGCCCAGTCTCCACCGGCCCCGCATACGTGGCTCACATTACCCGACATGGTCACCTGCTCAGTCTCCCCCGGCCCCGCATACGTGGCTCACATTACCCAACAGGGTCACCTGCTCAGTCTCCACCGGCCCCGCATACGTGGCTCACATTACCCGACATGGTCACCTGCTCAGTCTCCACCGGCCCCGCATACGTGGCTCACATTACCCGACATGGTCACCTGCTCAGTCTCCACCGGCCCCGCATACGTGGCTCACATTACCCGACATGGTCACCTGCTCAGTCTCCACCGGCCCCGCATACGTGGCTCACATTACCCGACATGGTCACCTGCTCAGTCTCCACCGGCCCCGCATACGTGGCTCACATTACCCGACATGGTCACCTGCTCAGTCTCCCCCGGCCCCGCATACGTGGCTCACATTACCCGACATGGTCACCTGCTCAGTCTCCACCGGCCCCGCATACGTGGCTCACATTACCCGACATGGTCACCTGCTCAGTCTCCACCGGCCCCGCATACGTGGCTCACATTAACCGACATGGTCACCTGCTCAGTCTCCACCGGCCCCGCATACGTGGCTCACATTACCCGACATGGTCACCTGCTCAGTCTCCACCGGCCCCGCATACGTGGCTCACATTACCCGACATGGTCACCTGCTCAGTCTCCACCGGCCCCGCATACGTGGCTCACATTACCCGACATGGTCACCTGCTCAGTCTCCCCCGGCCCCGCATACGTGGCTCACATTACCCGACATGGTCACCTGCTCAGTCTCCACCGGCCCCGCATACGTGGCTCACATTACCCGACATGGTCACCTGCTCAGTCTCCACCGGCCCCGCATACGTGGCTCACATTACCCGACATGGTCACCTGCTCAGTCTCCCCCGGCCCCGCATACGTGGCTCACATTACCCGACATGGTCACCTGCTCAGTCTCCCCCGGCCCCGCATACGTGGCTCACATTACCCGACATGGTCACCTGCTCAGTCTCCCCCGGCCCCGCATACGTGGCTCACATTACCCGACATGGTCACCTGCTCAGTCTCCACCGGCCCCGCATACGTGGCTCACATTATCCGACATGGTCACCTGCTCAGTCTCCACCGGCCCCGCATACGTGGCTCACATTACCCGACATGGTCACCTGCTCAGTCTCCACCGGCCCCGCATACGTGGCTCACATTATCCGACAGGGTCACCTGCTCAGTCTCCACCGGCCCCGCATACGTGGCTCACATTACCCGACATGGTCACCTGCTCAGTCTCCACCGGCCCCGCATACGTGGCTCACATTATCCGACAGGGTCACCTGCTCAGTCTCCACCGGCCCCGCATACGTGGCTCACATTACCCGACATGGTCACCTGCTCAGTCTCCACCGGCCCCGCATACGTGGCTCACATTACCCGACATGGTCACCTGCTCAGTCTCCACCGGCCCCGCATACGTGGCTCACATTACCCGACATGGTCACCTGCTCAGTCTCCACCGGCCCCGCATACGTGGCTCACATTACCCGACAGGGTCACATGCTCAGTCTCCACCGGCCCCGCATACGTGGCTCACATTACCCGACAGGGTCACCTGCTCAGTCTCCACCGGCCCCGCATACGTGGCTCACATTACCCGACATGGTCACCTGCTCAGTCTCCCCCGGCCCCGCATACGTGGCTCACATTACCCGACATGGTCACCTGCTCAGTCTCCCCCGGCCCCGCATACGTGGCTCACATTACCCGACAGGGTCACCTGCTCAGTCTCCACCGGCCCCGCATACGTGGCTCACATTACCCGACATGGTCACCTGCTCAGTCTCCACCGGCCCCGCATACGTGGCTCACATTACCCGACATGATCACCTGCTCAGTCTCCACCGGCCCCGCATACGTGGCTCACATTACCCGACATGGTCACCTGCTCAGTCTCCACCGGCCCCGCATACGTGGCTCACATTACCCGACAGGGTCACCTGCTCAGTCTCCACCGGCCCCGCATACGTGGCTCACATTACCCGACAGGGTCACCTGCTCAGTCTCCACCGGCCCCGCATACGTGGCTCACATTACCCGACAGGGTCACCTGCTCAGTCTCCACCGGCCCCGCATACGTGGCTCACATTACCCGACATGGTCACCTGCTCAGTCTCCACCGGCCCCGCATACGTGGCTCACATTACCCGACATGGTCACCTGTTCAGTCTCCCCCGGCCCCGCATACGTGGCTCACATTACCCGACATGGTCACCTGCTCAGTCTCCACCGGCCCCGCATACGTGGCTCACATTACCCGACAGGGTCACCTGCTCAGTCTCCACCGGCCCCGCATACGTGGCTCACATTACCCGACAGGGTCACCTGCTCAGTCTCCACCGGCCCCGCATACGTGGCTCACATTACCCGTCATGGTCACCTGTTCAGTCTCCCCCGGCCCCGCATACGTGGCTCACATTACCCGACAGGGTCACCTGCTCAGTCTCCCCCGGCCCCGCATACGTGGCTCACATTACCCGACATGGTCACCTGCTCAGTCTCCACCGGCCCCGCATACGTGGCTCACATTACCCGACATGGTCACCTGCTCAGTCTCCCCCGGCCCCGCATACGTGGCTCACATTACCCGACAGGGTCACCTGCTCAGTCTCCACCGGCCCCGCATACGTGGCTCACATTACCCGACATGGTCACCTGCTCAGTCTCCACCGGCCCCGCATACGTGGCTCACATTACCCGACATGGTCACCTGCTCAGTCTCCACCGGCCCCGCATACGTGGCTCACATTACCCGACATGGTCACCTGCTCAGTCTCCCCCGGCCCCGCATACGTGGCTCACATTACCCGACATGGTCACCTGCCCAGTCTCCACCGGCCCCGCATACGTGGCTCACATTACCCGACATGGTCACCTGCTCAGTCTCCCCCGGCCCCGCATACGTGGCTCACATTACCCGACAGGGTCACCTGTTCAGTCTCCACCGGCCCCGCATACGTGGCTCACATTACCCGACATGGTCACCTGCTCAGTCTCCACCGGCCCCGCATACGTGGCTCACATTACCCGACATGGTCACCTGCTCAGTCTCCCCCGGCCCCGCATACGTGGCTCACATTACCCGACAGGGTCACCTGCTCAGTCTCCACCGGCCCCGCATACGTGGCTCACATTACCCGACATGGTCACCTGCTCAGTCTCCCCCGGCCCCGCATACGTGGCTCACATTACCCGACAGGGTCACCTGCTCAGTCTCCACCGGCCCCGCATACGTGGCTCACATTACCCGACATGGTCACCTGCTCAGTCTCCACCGGCCCCGCATACGTGGCTCACATTACCCGACATGGTCACCTGCTCAGTCTCCCCCGGCCCCGCATACGTGGCTCACATTACCCGACAGGGTCACCTGCTCAGTCTCCACCGGCCCCGCATACGTGGCTCACATTACCCGACATGGTCACCTGCCCAGTCTCCACCGGCCCCGCATACGTGGCTCACATTACCCGACATGGTCACCTGCTCAGTCTCCCCCGGCCCCGCATACGTGGCTCACATTACCCAACAGGGTCACCTGCTCAGTCTCCACCGGCCCCGCATACGTGGCTCACATTACCCGACATGGTCACCTGCTCAGTCTCCACCGGCCCCGCATACGTGGCTCACATTACCCGACATGGTCACCTGCTCAGTCTCCACCGGCCCCGCATACGTGGCTCACATTACCCGACATGGTCACCTGCTCAGTCTCCACCGGCCCCGCATACGTGGCTCACATTACCCGACATGGTCACCTGCTCAGTCTCCACCGGCCCCGCATACGTGGCTCACATTACCCGACATGGTCACCTGCTCAGTCTCCCCCGGCCCCGCATACGTGGCTCACATTACCCGACATGGTCACCTGCTCAGTCTCCACCGGCCCCGCATACGTGGCTCACATTACCCGACATGGTCACCTGCTCAGTCTCCACCGGCCCCGCATACGTGGCTCACATTAACCGACATGGTCACCTGCTCAGTCTCCACCGGCCCCGCATACGTGGCTCACATTACCCGACATGGTCACCTGCTCAGTCTCCACCGGCCCCGCATACGTGGCTCACATTACCCGACATGGTCACCTGCTCAGTCTCCACCGGCCCCGCATACGTGGCTCACATTACCCGACATGGTCACCTGCTCAGTCTCCCCCGGCCCCGCATACGTGGCTCACATTACCCGACATGGTCACCTGCTCAGTCTCCACCGGCCCCGCATACGTGGCTCACATTACCCGACATGGTCACCTGCTCAGTCTCCACCGGCCCCGCATACGTGGCTCACATTACCCGACATGGTCACCTGCTCAGTCTCCCCCGGCCCCGCATACGTGGCTCACATTACCCGACATGGTCACCTGCTCAGTCTCCCCCGGCCCCGCATACGTGGCTCACATTACCCGACATGGTCACCTGCTCAGTCTCCCCCGGCCCCGCATACGTGGCTCACATTACCCGACATGGTCACCTGCTCAGTCTCCACCGGCCCCGCATACGTGGCTCACATTATCCGACATGGTCACCTGCTCAGTCTCCACCGGCCCCGCATACGTGGCTCACATTACCCGACATGGTCACCTGCTCAGTCTCCACCGGCCCCGCATACGTGGCTCACATTATCCGACAGGGTCACCTGCTCAGTCTCCACCGGCCCCGCATACGTGGCTCACATTACCCGACATGGTCACCTGCTCAGTCTCCACCGGCCCCGCATACGTGGCTCACATTATCCGACAGGGTCACCTGCTCAGTCTCCACCGGCCCCGCATACGTGGCTCACATTACCCGACATGGTCACCTGCTCAGTCTCCACCGGCCCCGCATACGTGGCTCACATTACCCGACAGGGTCACCTGCTCAGTCTCCACCGGCCCCGCATACGTGGCTCACATTATCCGACATGGTCACCTGCTCAGTCTCCACCGGCCCCGCATACGTGGCTCACATTACCCGACAGGGTCACCTGTTCAGTCTCCCCCGGCCCCGCATACGTGGCTCACATTACCCGACAGGGTCACCTGTTCAGTCTCCCCCGGCCCCGCATACGTGGCTCACATTACCCGACATGGTCACCTGCTCAGTCTCCCCCGGCCCCGCATACGTGGCTCACATTACCCGACATGGTCACCTGCTCAGTCTCCACCGGCCCCGCATACGTGGCTCACATTACCCGACAGGGTCACCTGCTCAGTCTCCACCGGCCCCGCATACGTGGCTCACATTACCCGACAGGGTCACCTGCTCAGTCTCCCCCGGCCCCGCATACGTGGCTCACATTACCCGACATGGTCACCTGCTCAGTCTCCACCGGCCCCGCATACGTGGCTCACATTACCCGACATGGTCACCTGCTCAGTCTCCACCGGCCCCGCATACGTGGCTCACATTACCCGACATGGTCACCTGCTCAGTCTCCCCCGGCCCCGCATACGTGGCTCACATTACCCGACATGGTCACCTGCTCAGTCTCCACCGGCCCCGCATACGTGGCTCACATTACCCGACATGGTCACCTGCTCAGTCTCCCCCGGCCCCGCATACGTGGCTCACATTACCCGACATGGTCACCTGCTCAGTCTCCACCGGCCCCGCATACGTGGCTCACATTACCCGACATGGTCACCTGCTCAGTCTCCACCGGCCCCGCATACGTGGCTCGGCCGCGGGGAAGAGACAGTTTGTATACCGCGCGGCTGCCGAGTACAACACCTTGCCGCGAGAGTTCGTGATTATGCCCGCCTCCCTCTCGTGCAAGCTACGACAGCGCTTGTCAGAAGTGACGTGATCGGAGTGACGGCCTCAGAATCTGATAACTGCCGGGATTAGTCTTGACTGCCGCTGTTTTATCGTGTGTTTTAGTGTGCCTGTATTTTACCCATCACTGTATGTCCTCGTGCGATTGACTCGGGCTTAATAATGGCCGTATGACCTCGGTCATATTTCAGATATAGGCACAGGAAGTAAATACATACATATATTGCACATACATTCATAGGCGTTGGAACAGAGGGTGACCTATCCCTATCACTTTTCGGCCAATTTCGCTTTGCTAAACTATTTTATTTTGCTTGGTGATAATTGTTTTGATGGCAAAATGTTAATCAAGACGAGAAGAGCACAAATCTGCAAAGAAATCTTCAATAGGGGGTTGGGTTTCTCTCAAGACAAGATCGAAGTTTCACTGCCCCCCCCCCCACACACACTTTGTGTGACGTTCCTACATCCCTGCATACCTCATGGGTGTATCCAAGGGGGTATCCTGGACACCCGCGGGTACCCCCCTTGGACTGAGGGACCCTTTTTGTTTAAGCGGGCCCTTGGCCGTCTGAGGGGCTCTTGAGGGGCCCTTGGCCCTTGGTCGACCTAAGTGGTCCTGGGTCGGTATGAGGGGCTCCTGAGTCGGCTTGTTTGGTCTGAGAGGACCTCAGTCTGGAAGGGCCTCAGCCGGCCTGCAGGGGCCCTCGGTCGGCTTGAGGGATCCTTCCTCAGCCTGAGGGGCCGTCGGTCGGCCCGAGGGGCCGTCAGTTGACCTGATACTGACCTTGGTCGGCTTAAGGGACCTTTGGACGGCTTGAGGTGTCCCTGTTCGGCCTAATGGGCCCTCGGTCAGTTTGAGGGGACCTCGGTCGGCCTGAGGGGCCCTTGGCTGGTCGGTAGGGCCCTTCCTTGGCTTGAGGGACCCTCGGTCGGCATTAGGGGCACTCGGTCGGCCTTATGGGCCCTCGGTCGGCCTTAAGAGGCCCTTGTTCGACCTGATGGGGTCCTCAACCGGCTTGAAGGGGCCTTTGTTTGGCATGAGTGGCCCTCGGTCAACCTGATGGACTCTTAGTAAGTCTGAGTGGCCTCAGTCGCTTTAAGGGGCCCTCATTCGGATTTAGGGGCCCTTGCTTAGCTAGAGGGACCCTTGTTTGGCCACAAGGGGCCCTCGGTCGGCTTGAGGTGGCCCTCGCTCCGCCTGAGGGACCTTTGGCTGGTCTTAGGGCCCTCAGTCGGCCTGGGCGCCCTCTGTCGACCTCAGGAGGTCCTTGTTCGATGAGTCCCTCGGTCGGCTTGATGGGCCCTCAGTCGACCCGAGGGCCCTCCGGCGAACTGAAGGGCCTCGGTCAGCTCGATGGGCCCTCGGTCGTCCTGAAGACGCACTTGTTCGGCCTGATGAGGTCGGTCTCGGCCGGTTTGAGTGGCCCTTGCCCCAGTCTTGACCCAGCGCTGCGCGCACGCGGCAGCGCGGGCGGCTCTCCTCGCCATACCGCCCCGTACCTTGTGTGAGTGACAGGAGTGTACGAACGAACTACTGAGCGTGACAGTCAGTGTGTGCGTGGGAACTGAGTGCACTTACCGACAACCGTGCCGACCGTACCGACGACGCCAGTCGGCCAAACGTCAGCATCGTCGACCAACATCGTCGGCCAACATCGTCAGCCAACATCAACCAACCTACCTGCAGTTAAGCTTGACCGGACGTCGACCTGGATCCTCCTACAGCTTACCTAGATTCACCGTGGTCGACAAGTCCGCTAGCAGTTTCAGGACTTACCGAGTAGCTGGAGGCATGAAGCACGAAATCCTCAGGTCACTTGTGTACCTCCAGCTGCTGGCAGCCGTCGTGCGGTTGGCCCAGCCAGCGGCCTCCCCGTGGCGGCTGCCGCGTTCACCTGCACCCGGCGGCAGTGGCGGTCCTCTGCCCCGCCCTGCTAGCCCGGTGCCTGCGCGCTCGCCCCTGCACCGCGCGCCGCTGCCGGCCCGACCGACGCCTCCGCCTGGCGCCGCTGCTGACCCGACCGGTCGTGTGAGAGGGGCGCGCCCAGGTGTACGGCGCCACCGCCGGTCGAACTACCGGGGACGCAGGGGCGGCACCAGGTGGCGACGTGAACAACCAGGCGACATTTTTATCGGCCAGCTGAACTGTCAGTCGTACAAGCACAAGCTACCTGAACTGAGACACGACCTGCCGGAAGTGTACGACTTCGACATACTTGCGCTGAGTGAACTCTGGCTTCAGCCTAGTGTGCCAAACCGACTTGTCAATGTCGACGGTTATAATATTTACCGAGCGGACCAACCCGCAGCCAGCCGACTGGCCAAAGGTCACGGCGGAGTGGCGATATTAGCGAAGGCCACCTACTCGGTTACAGTGTTAAGGACACCTGCTACGGGCGTAGAGTTATCCAACCTTGAGATAATCTGGGCTAAAGTCGCCATAAAGCAGCAGAGGCAGTTACTGTTTGCATCAGTGTACCGGCACCCGACGAATACACAGCGTCAAGTCGAAGCAGACATCGACGACTTTGAAATGCAGCTACAACATCTTACAGCTCAACACCCCGGAGCGACTGTTGTGATCGCAGGCGACTTCAACCTCTGCCTTCTGAAAAACGAGCCTAACCGCGGCGCTCACCTGTCCCGGCTTCTGTCAGCATACAACTTGCATCTAGCCAACACCACCCGCGCCACCTACCGACCTGCTGGCACACTGCTGGACATTCTGGCCACCAACCGACCGAATGCAGTGGTCCGCAGAGGTGTCACGCGGTGTCATTACGGGACTCCGCATGACTTCACGAGAATCGCTCTTCGCCAGGTGGGGACCATTGGCCGCCGTGGAGCTACCGTGGAATGTCGGGCCATGTCACGAATCAACGACGCAGAATTCAACCGGTCGCTGTCCATGAGTGACTGGTCCGCGGTGTACCGGGCTGACTGTCCGGATATCAAGTGGGTCGCTTTTCTGGCGGTGTTTGCACCACTACTGAACAGTGTGGCACCCAGCCGGCGTGTGAGGCTCCCGCCGCCTGGTGCACCGCGCATCACCGACGCCACGCGGGAATCGCTGTCGCGGCGCCGCGCGCTGCTCAGCCCCGCGGCCTGCAGCCGCGCCGAGTATAAAGTGGTGAACCGGCAGTGTCGTGCGGCCATCAGACGCGATCACGCCGCTTACTTTGCTGATCAGCTGCGCGAAGCAGGGCCATCGAAGATGTGGGCAGTGCTGCGGCCGGTTGTCGGGGCGGGGAAAAGTGTCACCGCAGTCACGCCGGCTTGTACGCCGGACGCTCCAAACGCGTACTATGTAGGTGTGGGCCCCGCAACGGCGGCTAGTGTCCCGACTCCGCGGACAGCTCTGCCCGTCAGGATACCCCGCATCCTAACATGTGCCTTCCGACTGCAGACCGTAACTTTTGACGCGCTGTACTCTCTCATTTATTGCATGAAAAGGTCAGCATTTGCCGGATTGGACGGAGTCAGTGTGGAAATGTTCAGACGATTCTTCTATGGCATAGGCCATGTTTTGTTGGACATTGTTAACTGCTCGCTGGAAACCGGATTGGTGCCAACCACGTGGAAGCATGCTTTGGTGACTGCTATCCCCAAAGGTGCAGACAGTTCGCAGCCGTGCGACACCAGACCGATTTCCATGCTTCCTGGTGTTATGAAAATTGTCGAGCGCGTGGTGCAGTGTCAGGTCGCCGAATACTTTGGCGAGCACCAGTTGTTCGCGGACGCGCAGCACGGCTACCGGCGCAGCCGATCCACCGAGACGGCGTTGGCAGTGGTTACCGACAGTGTATATGGGGCGATGGACAGCGGAGAAGTATCGATTCTTGTACTCCTCGATCTTTCGAAATGTTTTGATGTTATAAATCACGAAAAGATGCTAGGAAAGCTATGCTTGTACAATGTCGACACCACTTGGTTCCGACATTACCTTCAGGGCAACTCACAACAAGTAAAAGTACGTAACACCGACGGATCTGTCATTTTTTTCGAAGTCTCTGCCAATCTCATCCGGAGTTTTTCAAGGTGGATCGCTCAGCTGTTTATTGTTTTCCATATTCGCGAACGATATGTGTCTGCATGTGACGGATGTAACGATCGTGCAGTTTGCCGATGATACCCAGCTGTTGGTGTCCGGCAAAAAAGCTGACCTGGCCAGCCTGATCTCGAGAATGGAGAGAGCTCTATCAAAGCTGTTAGCATGGTTTTGTTCCAACGATATGAAAGTGAACGCATCAAAAACCCAGATGATTGTGCTCGGTACGCGCCAGATGCTTAAGGGACTGCCATCCGTTAGCATCAGATTTGCCGGTGCCACTATCCATGAGTCCGCAACTGTTAGAAACCTGGGCCTCATCATGGATAAGAACATGTCGTACCATGACCATGTCAACCATGTTGTGTCGAAGTGCACAGGGGCGCTGCTGGCGCTTAACCACGCGAAGCATGTGCTACCGCCCTTCACACTGAAACCGATCGTGACCTCGCTTGTCGTGTCTACGCTACGATACTGCATAACTATTTATGGTACATGTGGTACCACTGAACTACGCCGGGTGCAGAAAGTGCTCAATTTCTGTGCGCGTGTAATAAGCGGCCGTCGAAAGCAAAGCCATGTGACCGATGTCCTTAGAGACTTGAAGTGGCTGAGCGCGGCAAACCTAGTCCTGTACCATAGAATATGTAACGTGCGAACTATTAGACAGACAGGCCAACCATCCAGTATAGCATGTACACTAGAGAACGCGACAGATCATGGCCACGACACCCGGAATGCCAACGACTGCGGCTACCCCGAATACGCACCGAGGCGGGAAGAAGGCAGCTGGTGTACAGCGGTGTTGACGCCTATAACGAGTTTTGCACAACCTATGATGGACAGTCGTCCTTCAAAGGAGCACTCAGGCTGCATTTACTGCAGAACCAGACATGAACACGGTCGTTTAGACGATTCATTGTGACGACGAATGCGTGACGTGTTGATTGTGATGTGTGCTAGCTTTTAACCTTTTGTATCTTTTGACATTGCGTTAATGAAAAGCCGCAAATGAGCGGATTTAACGTGAATAAATGAACTGAACTGAACTGAACTTGCTCGTCCTGATAGGTCCATCAGTCGGCCTAAGGGGCGCTTGGCTGGCCAGATGAGGTTTCAGTCGGCCTGAAGGCCTTTCTGTCGGCCTGAGCGAGCCCTTGGTCGGCCTGAGGGGCCCGTTTTTGGCCCGAAGGACCTTCTGTCGGTCCGAGGGTGCCCTCGGTTGGTTCGAGGGACCCTTGGTCAGCCTTGGTCGGCCTGATAGGCCCCCGGTCGTCCTGAAGGGCCCCCGTCAGTGTGAACGGCCGCCAGTCGTCCTAAAGGTCTTCGATCTGCTTGAGGGACCCCGGTCGGGGTGAAGGGCCTCTCGGCAGGCCTTAGAGGGTCCTCGGACGGTGTTAGATGACTGTCGGCCAGTGTGAGCAGGTACTTTCCAGGCCTGCGGGGCGATGGTTTGGTCTGTGAGTGATGTTAGCTGTCTGAGATGATATTTCCATGTCCGGCAGGGCTTTTCCGGGCCGGTGTGAGATGGTCCTCAGGTGGTCTGAGACGATATTTTCTAGGCCCGAGAGAGCCCTCAGTCTGTCTGAAAGGATATTGCCAGGCCTGATAGAGCGAGTTCGCCATGGGCTGGGCCTGGGCTGGACCTGGGCTGGGCCTGTGCTGGGCCTGTGCTGGGTCTGGGCTGGGCCTGGGCTGGGCCTGGGCTGGGCCTGGGCTGGGCCTGGGCTGGGCCTGGGCTGGGCCTGGGCTGGGCCTGGGCTGGGCCTGGGCTGGGCCTGGGCTGGGCCTGGGCTGGGCCTGGGCTGGGCCTGGGCTGGGCCTGGGCTGGGCCTGGGCTGGGCCTGGGCTGGGCCTGGGCTGGGCCTGGGCTGGGCCTGGGCTGGGCCTGGGCTGGGCCTGGGCTGGGCCTGGGCTGGGTCTGGGCTGGGCCTGGGCTGGGCCTGGGCTGGGCCTGGGCTGGGCCTGGGCTGGGCCTGGGCTGGGCCTGGGCTGGGCCTGGGCTGGGCCTGGGCTGGGCCTGGGCTGGGCCTGGGCTGGGCCTGGGCTGGGCCTGGGCTGGGCCTGGGCTGGGCCTGGGCTGGGCCTGGGCTGGGCCTGGGCTGGGCCTGGGCTGGGCCTGGGCTGGGCCTGGGCTGGGCCTGGGCTGGGCCTGGGCTGGGCCTGGGCTGGGCCTGGGCTGGGCCTGGGCTGGGCCTGGGCTGGGCCTGGGCTGGGCCTGGGCTGGGCCTGGGCTGGGCCTGGGCTGGGCCTGGGCTGGGCCTGGGCTGGGCCTGGGCTGGGCCTGGGCTGGGCCTGGGCTGGGCCTGGGCTGGGCCTGGGCTGGGCCTGGGCTGGGCCTGGACCGGGCCTCAACTTTAAGGAAATCACTGGGCTCTGGATGGGCCTGGGACTGACAATTTTGAAGTAATGCGTGCGTCGCACAAGCTCAGGTCAGAGCTAAACAAAAAATATTTCAACAGCAGTACACTTACACAGCAACATACTGTGGCTGTGGCTGTGGATTTTTTTTTGGCTAGCATAGTTGGTCAATTGTTTCACATCTATAGTATACAAGTAAATATGCTAGGATAATGATGCAAATTTTGTGAAAATAATGATTATGCTTAATCTGAACGGGCCGGACCGGGCCTGGGCCTCAATATTATGAATTTGGCCGGGCCTGGTCCGGGCCTGGGCTTGGTGTTCATGGGCCTGGGCCGGGCTGGGCTGGGGGTGGGTGGGCCCGTGACGAACACTGTGATAGACGCTTCCCACAGCTGATAGGGTCCTATGTCGGTCTGAGAAGACTTTTGCCAGGCCTGAGGGCTCTTTGTCGGTCTGAAAAGGTTCGTGCAGACATTGAAAGCTCTATTCCGGTCTAAGAGCGTCTTTTTCAACTTGGGAGAACCATATTCCAGTCTTTGAGTGCCTGTGAGTGCCCTAGGATTGTCTGAGAGGGCTATTGTCAGGTTTGAGAGGGCTATTGTCAGGTCTGAGAGGGCTATTGTCAGGTCTGAGAGGGCTATTGTCAGGTCTGAGAGGGCTATTGTCAGGTCTGAGAGGGCTATTGTCAGGTCTGAGAGGGCTATTGTCAGGTCTGAGAGGGCTATTGTCAGGTCTGAGAGGGCTATTGTCAGGTCTGAGAGGGCTATTGTCAGGTCTGAGAGGGCTATTGTCAGGTCTGAGAGGGCTATTGTCAGGTTTGAGAGGGCTATTGTCAGGTCTGAGAGGGATATTGTCAGGTCTGAGAGGGCTATTGTCAGGTCTGAGAGGGCTATTGAAGTGTTCTTCCTACATGTAAAGCAAAACGTTTGTTCGAGCTTCAATTCCGACTGCCAACTTGCTGGCCGCTATTTTCTCGTCCAGTTGAGCTTTTTAAGCCCATATTTGATGGTAAGAGCCGTAAGCCGTGGCCCCCCCTTCCAGGCTGTTGGGGGGGGGGGGGGGGAGGAGGAGGGGGAGGGGGAGGGAGAGGGGAGGGGGAGGAGGAGGGGGGGGGGGGGGGATGGCCTGGTTGCCCCCTGGATTTGCCAGTGACTTATTTTATAAATAATTATTTTGGCACAAGTTCCGAGGTTTTTACAGTTCACTTATTTTCTTCTTTCGAAGCACACAATATCATAACATGCACGTTTTCGCATTCTACACCATTTTACCCTAAAATTAAAACAAACGGACTTCAAATTAAAATAAAGGAACTTCAAATTAAAACGAGGGAACTTCAAATTAAAACAACGGAACTTCAAATTAAAACGAGGGAACCTCAAATTAAAACGAGGGAACTTCAAATTAAAACGAGTGAACTTCAAATTAAAATAAAATAAATTAAAATTAAAATGCAATGATAACGTTAGTTGTTAATTTAACACGGCTAAATCTGCATTCGGATATCACAAAGTTAGGAACCGATACCAAAATATAATTAACATATAAATTTGATTCATTTTACAAAAATGTAGAATGGCGGTACAAATATGTCTTGAATTAATGACATTCTGATGGACGCAGGCAGCAGTATGTTGCCATGGAGATCGCTATCACCCTCAAACTGGAGGCGTAAAGAGAAAGCAAATCACTTCAGAAAAGTGAAAATCCACGGAAAAAAACTATTTTAAGCTATTACAAGACCAGACCAAAGCAGGAATCCCAAAACAAACTACATACCCTGCTTATGTGTCCTATAATCCACCGGAAAAGAGCGATGAAGGCGGCAACGCGTTTTTAGAAATATGCTGCATATGACAGGGTTTCGGACTTTGTACCGGTTTCGCGATCAAAACTAGCCCGAAATCAGTGTTTTTGTTTCACTGCAAAAACCAACCTATCCTAATAAGTTTTTCATGGGGAATTCGAATCTGGAATCGAAAATAGCATGGCATCTATATCTTTTTCCCAACCCTTGAAGGTCCTGATCACTTCGCGTCTGCGTGCCTTGTAAAAAAACGTTTTTATAAAACGCGTTAAATCGGCAGGAAAACCAATAGGATCTGTAGACAAGATGCTCAGGTACAATAGGTTTTATAATCGATGTAGGTCTTTTTGCAAACAACTTTTTTTTAACAAGAGGGTGATTTTTTACAACAAAGGTCAACAACAACACGCGAGCACGAAACCATTGATTGCACCGTCAATATAGCTCGCAGAAGATTGACAATGGCACCATTTTGTTCCTAAGGCTTTGCTCAATCGATCCATATCCATTTGTTTTTCTATTTAGAACCCAGATAAGTGTTGCAGAATAATGGTGTTATGGGAAATTGTTACTAAATTGGCCTATTTGCAGGCACGTAGCCAATGGGGGCGGCGGGTGCCCCCCCCCCCCCCCCCTGGAGGCCAGCAGGGCCCTCTTCGGCGCGCGAGGGCCCTTTTCGGCGCGCGCAGCGCAACAAGCGCGGTATCATAGGCTCTTTACCTGGTCTTTAGAGAGTTTAGAGCACTTCAGAGGCCCATTAGGGCCACCAGGGCCCTCTCTGAAAGACCAGAGGGCCTTTTGGACACTCAAAAGAGCCCTGTGCATGTCATAGTGGCTCCTGACCAGACCGAAAGGGCCCCTGAGCGGGTCAGGCCCCCTGAACACGTCAAATGGGCCCCTAGTCAGCACAGAGGGGCCCCTGAGCAGGTCGAGAGGCCCCTGAACATGTCGGCAGGGCGACAAATCGGCCAGCGCAGTCCCTTGCCAGGTCATACGGCCCCTGAGCAGGTTGGAGGGCCTCTGTACAGACCAGAGGGCCCCTGGAAAGTTACAAGGGCCCCTGTGCAGGTCAGAGGGGCTCCTGACCAGACCGAAAGGACCCCTGGGCGGGTAAGAAGGGCCCCTGAACATGCCAAATTCGCCCCTAGCCAGCACGGAGGGGCCCCAGGGCAGGTCGGAGGGCCCTTGAGCATGTCGGCAGGGCGACAAAGCAGCCAGCGCAGTCCGACCAGAAGAGTCGCTGGGCAGATCAGAGGGGCTCCTGGGCAAGTCAGAGGGGCCCCTGGCTAGACCGAAAGGGTCCCTGGGCCGGTCGGAAGACCTCTTGAACATGCCAGATGAGTTCCTAGCCAGACTGGATGGCCCCTGGGCAGGTCGGAGGGGTCCCTGAACATGTCGGCAGGGCGACAAATCGGCCAGCGCAGTCCCTTGCCAGGTCATACGGGCCCCTGACCAGGTTGGAGGGCCCTGGACAGACCAGAGGGCCCCTGTAAAGTTACAAGGGCCCCTGTGCAGGTTAGAGGGGCTCCTGCCCAGACCGAAAGGGCCCCTAGGTGGGTCAGAAGGGCCCCTGAGCATGCCGAATGGGCCTCTAGTCAGCATGGAGGGGCCCCCGGGGCAGGTCGGAGGGCACTCGGAGCATGTGGCAAGGCGACAAAGCATCCAGCGCAGTCCCTTGCCTGGTCGGAAGGCCCCTTAGAAGGCTGGAGGGCCCCTGGAGAGACCAGAGGGCTCCTGGAAAGTTCAAAGGGCCCTTGTGAAGATCGGAGGGGCTCCTGACCAGACCGAAAGGACCCCTGGGCGGGTAAGAAGGGCCCCTGAACATGCCAAATTCGCCCCTAGCCAGCACGGAGGGGCCCCAGGGCAGGTTGGAGGGCCCCTTGAGCATGTCGGCAGGGCGACAAAGCAGCCAGCGCAGTCCGACCAGAAGAGTCGCTGGGCAGATCAAAGGGGTTCCTGGGCAAGTCAGAGGGGCCCCTGGCTAGACCGAAAGGGTCCCTGGGCTGGTCGGAAGACCTCTTGAACATGCCAGCCAGATGAGTTCCTAGCCAGACTGGATGGGCCCCTGGGCAGGTCGGAGGGGTCCCTGAGCATGTCGGCAGGGCGACAAATCAGCCAGTGCAGTGCAGTTAGTTAAGCCGGACCGGAAACGTCAGTTCGTGCTGTGCGCCGTGTATCGCCCGCCAAGAAGAAACATCGCCGATTTGAGCGCTGACTTTGCTGATCTAGAGGCACAATTTCAGCATGTTACCGTACATTATCCCAGATCAAAAGTGTTTATTTGCGGTGATTTAAATTGTTGCTGGCTGAAACCCGACTCAGATCCCGCTAAACGTGCTTTGTGTCATTTGATCTCCGACCCGATTCTGGCTCAATGGCTCAATGTGTGACGTCATCTACTTCTCCGGCTCATCACTCGATGTTTTTATCACTAGTTGTCACGACGTCGTCAAGTCCTGTTTTACCAAGGTTTGTCATTTTAGCACCCATAAGTTTGTTCGCGCGTTTGTTGACATACCTCGTTGTAAGCCTCCGTGCACCAGAGTACGCACTGTTTCCACCGCATCGATCCCGCTCTTTTACAACTTGATCTTGTGCGGGCTGATTGGAGTGCCGTTTTTAGCGCCCCCACGGTCTCAGGAAAGTGGGATAGTTTTGTTGCCATCTTTCTTCCTGTGATAGATGTCCATGCTCCCATCAGAATTGTTCGAATCCGGAAGCCCAGGGTCCCACAGTGTCAGACGCTACTAAAGCTTTGATGTGTCGCCGTCGTGGGGCGCTGGCTGAGTTCGCACACGGGTCGACCGAGTACCGTGACGCTATTCGGGCAGTGCGTTCCGCCATCAGGCGCGACAGTCGTGATGAAGTGGAGCGACGCATCCGCGAAAACGGGCGTAATTCAATGTGGCAGATTATAAAATATTTTGTTGCGGTAAGCGATCCTCGCGTGAGAGGCCCAACGCTTCAGTCGACGAACAGAATAACTACTTTGTCAGCGTTGGACCGCGCGTGACTGGGGAAGTGAGCGGGCTGGGGAATGTGCCGGAGGTGGCTTGTCGCCTGCCGCGTGTCGGTGCCTGTGCACTTGAGCTGATGCCGCTGTCACTGGCGGAGCTGCGGGCTATCGTCTTCGAAATGAATGTCTCGTCGGCTTGCGGTGACGACGGCATCAGCATCCACATGTTTCGTACATGTTTCGACTCGACCGGAGAGGTGCTATTGCATTTGGTCAACTCCAGCATAACCCAATCCGATGTTCCCCAATCCTGGAAACATTCCCTGGTACACCCTATCCTTAAATCCGATGATCCCTCCAACCCATCCAATTTTCGTCCTATCTCTATTGTCCCTATCATCGCCAAAATTGTGGAACGAGCTGTCCATCAGCAGCTCCATACTTACCTGTCCGAAAACCAACTCCTTTCTCCTAATCAGCACGGTTTTCGCCCCCGTCACTCCACGGAAACCGCGCTGACTTCCATAGCCGACCGACCATATCCTATCCGCCTTCGACCATGGAGAAGTCTCCCTTCTCTGCCTGCTGGACTTGACCAAATGTTTCGATGTGATCGACCACCCAAAACTCCTTTCTAAATTACGGGCTCACGGAATTGACACATCTTGGTTCTCGGCATACCTGAGAAACCACACCCAGGGTGTCAGCCTCACTGACAATCTGGGTGGTGTCAAAAAATCCCACCCGCTGCCCAACAACATCGGTATTTTCCAAGGCTCAGCTTTAGGGCCTCTTCTCTACTGCGTGTTAGCTAACGACATCAGTCAGTTTTCCGAAGACGCAGTAGTAGTCCAAGACGCCGACGACACACAAATTATGGTCAGCGGCAAAAAGTCTGAAATTCAAACAGTCGTCGCACGCATGGAAAACGTTTTTCCTCTCTTGACATTTGGTTCCTAACAAACGGACTTAAAGTTAACGCCGCTAAGACCCAACTGATGCTCTTGGGAAGCCCACAAAATCTGCGCACTTTACCCGACATCAAAGTAACATTCCGCGACCATGATTTCCCCATTTCGGAAGCCAAAAACCTCGGCCTCACCTTTGATCGTTCTCTGAACTGGACAGCTCACGTTTCAACGATTACTAAACGCTGCTTTGGAGTTGTGAGTGGTCTATCACATCTGCGGGGACACCTACCCCCGTCGTGATTCTCGCGCTTGTCAACGCCCTGGTCGTCTCGCAAATCAGATACTGTATCTCGGTGTACGGCAGTGGCACCAAACAGAACTTCTCTTGCATTAAAAAAGTACTTAACTACTCAGCTAAAGTAATTTTTTTTCGGACGCAAAAAATATGACCATGTGTCTGATTTGCTGGAGCGACTGGGGTGGCTCAGCGCTGAGCAGCTCGCGTCGTTCCACACGCTGTGTCTCGCGCATAAGGTGCGCCTTAGCGGTGAGCCGGAGGTCTTGGCGACCGGTTTCACCACTGTAGCCGAGGCTCGCGGCCGCGACCTGGATATTGTCACCCGTCAGGACCATCTGTTGTACGTGCCGCGGTCCCGCACCGAGATGGGGAAGAGGCGGTTTAAGTGCAGGGGACCGGCCTCGTACAATGCCCTGCCACCCGATCTGTCGCGGCTCCCTCCGCACCTGTTCGGTCGCCGCCTGAGGCGGCACCTCAGTGATGACCGGTCTGCGCAAGTTTGATCCGTGTGGCTTGATGTGACTGCTCACTTTATTTGCTTTTGACTAGCGTGTGATTGTGTTTGTATGACTGTTGTGTGAAGTTGTGTATATGTGCGTTTGTGTTTCATGTTCATACCACCTTCCTTTAGTTTTATATTACAATGACGTGAGGCAGTAATAGCCGCAAGTACATTGCGGAGTGCTTTAAAGGAAATAGTTCACCTTGAAATTGTTTTACCCAACACGATTTGATTATACTTTTTAATACAATTTCTTTTTATATTGTCAAAAATGGCCTTATATCGCGCCGATTCAGGACAGAAAACCGTAAACTTTAATTGTTTATCAAAACTATATGCATACTCTCTGAGTCAGAGTCCTGACGTCACGCGAATGTAAAAAATGGTTCAGCCAATCAGATTCGAAAGTAGTCGCGTAAAGATAGACTCGCATTGGAGATGTGCCAACCGGCGGCCGGCGATTCGCTTGCTAGCACCAGCTGCAAGCTGATTGGCTGATGGTATAGCCTCTGCCCGGGCTAGAACCAGTACAACATTCTTTCGCCAGCACCACATTCCTTCGCCAAACACTCAAATATATTCGGCTGGAGAGTCTTTTCAGTCAATAAAACTTGCAGGTAGGAGTTTCCCAACACGGGCTACAAAACTGCTATATCAGTCTAAAACTAATGTTTAAGGTGAACTATTTCCTTTAATAAAGAGTCTGAGTCTGAGTCTGAGTCTAAGTCTGTGTGTCAACGGGCCCATTCGGCCTGTTCAGAGGTCCTTCCGATCTGGCCAGGGACTCAGGGTCCCTGGCCAGAACGGAAGGACATCTGAACAGGCCGAATGGGTCCTTTGACACACAAGAGGAGCTTCTTGGAAGGTCAGAGGAGTCCCTGGTCAGACCGGAAGGGTCAAAAGCACGTAGAAATCCCAGATGAAGATTAAATACAAAGAGTAAGCGATCCTCGCGTGAGAGGCCCAACGCTTCATTCGCTGGAGTAAGTCACTCAACAATACAAATATTAAAAGCGGGGCTTTGGGGTATATTGTAACACCCTTCGTCAGGGTGTTACAATATACCCGAAAGCTCCGATTTTAATTTTTCCTGTAGAGTAAGCCCTCTTTGTATTTTATAAGTATCACCCACTTCACATCATGTCTTTTCGTTTCGCGGATCCCAGATGAGTCCCTGAACAGGTCGGAAGGACTTTGAAAAGGTCGGAGGGGGCCCTAGTCGATCTGAAGGGACCCTTGGCCTTTCAACAGTAAGAATGCAGTTGTCCAGGGAATCAAACTAAAAAAAAAGTCGTGCCGCTCCGCGGCGTAATTGAACTACAAATTAAATATATGCGGGTTAGAAATAAAATCGGCCCGTTTATCGGCGCATTTATGTGTTATATTGCTACTTTCCTATATAATTGGGCAAAATAGTTCACTTTATCATTTTTTTACCGCACTTTTAAACGCACAATATAGTATTTGCAGAGGTCTGCACATGCACGTAGCCAAGGGGAGGACGGCGGGGGCGACCGCCCCCCCCCCCCTGGAGGCCAGGAGGGCCCATTTTGACGCGCGAGCGAGGGCCTTTTTCGGCGCGCGCAGCGCGCCGAAAAGGGCCGACGAGACCGCGCGAAGCGCGGTATCATAGGCTCTTTACTACACGAAGCGTGGTCTTTAGAGAGTTTAGAGGACTTCAGAGGCCCTTAAGGGCCACCAGGGCCCTCTCTGAAAGACCAGAGGGCCCCTTGGACGTTCAAAAGAGCCCTGTGCATGTCAGAGGGGCCCCTGGCCAGACCGAAAGGGCCCCTGAGCGGGTCAGAGGGCCCCCTGAGCACGTCGAATGGGCCTCCTGAACACGTCGAATGGCCCCTGAACACGTCGAATGGGCCCCTAGCCAGCACAGAGGGGCCCCTGGGCAGGTTGAGAGGCCCTTGAGCACGTCGACAGGGTGATAAAGCGGCCAGCGCAGTCCTTTGCCAAGTCATAAGGGCCCCTGAGCAGGTTGGAGGGCCCCTGGACAGACCAGAGGGCCCCTGGGAAGTTAAGAGGGCCCCTGTGCAGGTCAGAGGGGCCCTGTCCAGACCGAAAGGGCCCCTAGGTGGGTCAGAAGGGCCCCTGAACATGCCGAATGAGCCCCTAGCCAGCACGGAGGGGCCCCAGGGCAGGTCGGAGGGCCCTCGAAGCATGTCGCAAGGCGACAAAGCAGCCAGCGCAGTCCCTTGCTAGGTCGGAAGGGCCCCTTAGACGGTTAAAGGGCCCCTGGAAAGTTAAAAGGGCCCCTGCGCAGATCGGAGGGGCCCCTGACCAGACCGAAAGGACCCCTGGGCGGGTAAGAAGGGCCCCTGAACATGCCGAAGTGGCCCCTGGCCAGCACAGAGGGGCTCCAGGGCAGGTCGGAGGGCCCCTTGAGCATGTCGGCAGGGCGACAAAGCAGCCAGCGCAGGCCGACCAGAAGAGTCGCTGGGCCGATCGGAGGGGCTCCTGGGTAAGTCAGAGGGGCCCCTGGCTAGACCGAAAGGGTCCCTGGGCCGGTCGGAAGGCCCCTTGAACATGCCGGATGAGTTCCTAGCCAGACTGGAGGGGCCCCTGGGCAGGTCTGAGGGGCCCCTGAGCAGGGGCAGCGGATTGCGGGGGCAGGGTACCCAAAATTCCCCCCAGTATAAAATCCTGAGGGGCAAAGGGTAGCCCCCCCAGATTTTAGCCTGCCCAATCTGGGGGCAACATGACTCTTCCCCCCTCCAGGATTTTCATTTGAGGGGGGGGATTTTGGGTACCCTGCGCCCCGCAATCCGCCGCCCCTGCCCCTGAGCATGTCGGCAGGGCGACAAAGCAGCCAGCGCAGTCCCTGGCCAGGTCGGAAGGACCTCTGAACAGGCCGAATGGGCCCCTTGACACACAAGAGGGGCTTCTTGGAAGGTCAGAGGAGTCTCTGGTGAGACCGGAAGGGTCAAAGCACTTAGAGATCCCAGATGCAGATTAAATACAAAGAGGACTTACTCCACAATACAAATATTAAAAGCGGAGCTTTCGGGTATATTGTAATAGCCTTCGTCAGGGTGCTGCAATATACCCGAAAGATCCGATTTTATTTTTCCCTGTAGAGTAAGCCCTCTTTGTATTATATATATCACCCACTCCACATCATGTCTTTTCGCTTCGCGGATCCCAGATGAGTCCCTGAACAGGTCGGAAGGGCGTAGATAAGGTCAGAGGGGCCCCCTAGACGATCTAAAGGGACCTTGGGCCTTTCAACAGTAAGAATATAGTTGTACAGGGAATACAACTCAAAAATTTCGCGCCGCTCCGCGGCGCAATTTAATTACAAATTCAATTATATGCGGGTTAACAGAAAAAAATCGGGTCAGTTTCTCGGCGCATTTATGTGTTATGTTGCTACTTTCCTATATTATAGGGCAAAATAGTTCACTTTATCACTTTTTCCTCGCACTTTTGAACGCACAATATAGCAATTTTAGAGGTCCGCACCATACGCAATGCGACGCATTGATGAGAAAGCAACCTAGGGCATAAGACTCAACATTTTCGCGCAGCTCCGCGGCGCAATTTGTTTAAGAGTTCCAGGTCTTCAGCGTAAAAAAAGATTCCAAGTTGGTTAAGCTGATTCCAAATTAGTGTCGCTGGTTCCAAAGTTGATATGGCAGTTTACTAACTCGCGCTCCTAAAAGTTGGTATGACCCATGCCATACCTGTCATACTGCATTTTCTATCCTTGTAACGTGCCTTCTCATCCGTTTTGTTTAGCCCTTTCAACGCTTGGGGGCCCTTTCAACGCTCGGGAAGGGGCCCTTTCGAGGCGCCGCCCTCCCCCCACCCCCTGGAGGAAATCCTGGCTAAATGCCTGCCTATTTGAATATAGTTTTTGCTCTGGTCGGTTCGGCTAAAATCCAACGCAGCGTCTAAATAAAATATGAGGAACTAATTGAAATCGATATGCTCTGAAAGCAAATTGAATTAACAACAGAATGAGCATAGCGCGAACTCCGCCAAGCATAGGTATGGTTGTGGTGCTACGGCTCTTCGAAGTTGGGCGACCAAATATTTTGTTTTACCCTGAAAAACGCGTGTTTTGCCATTTTATCGTCTTTTACGCTAAACTATTCATTCTCAGAGTAAATGTATTTAACTTTTGAGGATGGCAAATGAAAGTCCACTTAATGTCCAACAGTTTGACGCCAAGTTTGTCAAGATTGGTAAAAATCTGACGCGTGTCGATTTTTTTTTACACCCGTGTCTGCAAAACCAGTCCAGAGTCCGAAACCCTGTCATATCGCAAATCACGAAGTTAGGGTTTTCACGAAGTTACCTAACTTTACCCTAATGCGTATTCTGTGTGCATATATTCATTTCTTAGACCTAGGTACGTAACTACTAAATTACCATTTGCTTAAGATTCAATTAAATAGTGAGGATGAAGGAGGTTGAAGCATAAATGCATAGGTGGTGAATTGAGGGTTTTGGGGGTGCACGAGCACCCACTGAGCCCAAAAGTCCACCCCCTCACTGCCGAAAGGCAAAAGCACCCCCTCAGATTCAAAAGCACCCCCTCAGATTCAAAAGCACCCTCTAACTAGTAGATCACTCCAAACACTTAACAACTCATTCTGAGCGCTGCTGCACAACTTTGCCATTGGAGTGCATTCTTTCTTTCTTTCTTTGTCCATGGAGCTGTGTATGAGATCAGACCGTACCCTTTTGGGCGATGTGTTTGTTATCTTTGGCAGGGTATTATTCCATCACCTAACATGACTTAAAATCACCGAACTCTTATCCATTACCGTTTTGACCAATTCATCACCGAATATCAGATTAGTCATTTCGGTGACGGGATTAATTTATTCCCTTTATCAATTGAAAACGAGCAGGAAGAAGAAAGCAAAACACAGACGGGCTCGTCCGGGATTTGAACCCGGGACCTCGCGCACCCGAAGCGCGAATCATACCCCTAGACCAACGAGCCGTGTTCATAGTCGGTCCAATGACGGAATTGATTAAACATGTGACGAATTCTTGTTTTCGCAAGATTTTGTCATTTCTGTTATTTTCGATTTCATTTTTTTTAACTGATTTTCATCCCTTAATGATAGCATGAACACCAGAATCGTTAAAAATAAGAATAAAATGGCAGGGTATTATTCCATCACCTAAAATTACTTAAAATCACCGAATTGCTTATCCATCACCGTTTTGACAAATTCATCACCGCAATGGCATAAACATCACCTTTTTGTTTATATCACCGAAATGACTGATATGACACCAAAATGTCTTAATACATCACCAGATTGACTTGAACCATCACAGAAATTGCTTGCAGCACTGATTATAATATACACTCGCTGGGGCCGCAACGGACAGTGGACACTGGCCGTGGCAGAGTCTGGTGGGCGGCCTCGTGTGGCAATACAAATTTTAATAACATAATCGAACCTGACCTTACCTTTACAGCAATGACGGTCGCAGGGACCCACGTTTAGAACGCTCGGCTCGCGTTCGCTCGCTGCGCTGCGGCCCTACTGGGGTGCAGGGGCGCAGCCAGGGGGAAGGAGACAAGGGGGTAATTCCCTTTCCCCCTTACGTTCCACGCTTTTAACGACCGGTACTCTCAAGTACTTGGTAATGAATTTCGGTCCCCACCAAAATCCGGTATTGCTTTTTGACGAAATGGTATGGAAAATATGTCTTGTACTCTGCCTATTATGATTATGTACCCTACTAGTACTATCCTTAATACTCAACAAACATTGAATAAAAGGTATCCTAATTAGCAG
>JAXIVJ010014008.1:10000-35664 GCA_036785665.1 Chirona hameri | reverse complement strand
TCTCAGTTTCCTTGCAATAATATGACCCCCTTTCTTCCATTCCTGAGCGCGCCTCTGCAAAAAATGACTTTATTCCCTTTTCTGGTCTTATATGTGCATATATTATTATAAGATAAACGTATATTGCGCAGTTATCGCTGGCATATCGTCATTACCATGCCAGTCACCCCCCCCCTTTTCATGTTCCTAAACACGCCCCTGAAACTCTATATGTAATAAATTATGCAAATAATGGAAGCAGAAGCTATCTTCTACATCTTGATAGCTATAAATACCCCTTACATTGCTCTATTGGCTTCCCGCCAAGCATTGAATACTTCCTGGAGCCCCCCCCCCCCCTTCTCAAGCCCCTGAAACCGCCTCTGCCATGCAATTTTTATGATATTTCATTAACATCAACTAATTTGCACTTGTTGCAATCACCGTAAGCCGATGTAACTCCTTCATACTTGATGCAGTTAGGAAGAAACCGTGAAGATCGCATTTCCGTATTATCGCCAAATGTCGCCTCCGAACCCACCCAAAACTGTGCCCTGGAACCGCCTCTGTTCAGGTTAAGAACTCTAAATTTTGACTCCAAATGCGGAGTTCAATTGTATGAAAAGTCCCAAAATTTTATGGGCCTACTCCCAGCTTTTCTGGAGATATCTGTGAAAAACATGAGGGGGGGGGGGGCGGAATCCGCCCCCTTGTTACAAATAGGGTTTTAAAGAGGCTGAAGCTGTCGTGCGGCACCTATGTTGGTCGGAAAGTCAACATGGAGGGTTTAGCACACGACCACGACTACCTGGTGCGGCAGCTTCCTGAACGCTGGCTTTATGAAGCTATAAAGGTATTTTGTGATACCACTTACCATAATCCTTTTATCTGTTTTATCTGTTCGTTAAGTGTTGATGTTGACCGTTGCCAATTGCCTGAGTTCACTGGGAAAAAGGCCATAGATACTACTGTGATCACTGCGCAGTAATTTCTGCAATGGCCCTTTATTTAATTGTTTGCTGTTTTCTCGTGGTTTCTCGTATGAGCATCTCATGTGTTGCTTTTGCTTTATTTTGTTGTTATGAGCGCTCGCGAGGCGCTCGCGAGTCCTCACTGAATGCGGGATTGTTATCACATATAACCGGCCGACCCGACCCGGCCCGACCCGGCCCGACCGTAACGCTTTTCAGAAGCTCATATCATTGGAATCCCGCATCCGATTGACAAGTGGTCTTCGCCTGATGATAGCCCCATTCAATCAATTATGTTATTGACATGTTTCGTCTCACGTGAGGAGTCAGCATGGCGCGTGGCACGTGCCGCGTCGTCAGGGGTGTCAGAAAACGTTGTCATGCTATAGCTGAGAAACGGCTGGACCGATTAAAGGGACACTCCCACCTTCCCAAAAGTTGTTCAATGCACACCGTTTGTGGTGCAAAATATGAAGTAATTGCTGCTGAAGACGATTATGACATTTGTTTCTCGCAAACAGTGCTCAATTTCATAAAAAGTTAAGTTTTAATATTTGGGTTGATGACGTCATATTAAGCTCTAGAGAGCTATACAGAAAGCCTTTACGCTGCCAAATTATGGCACAATTATTTCGAGACAATTCTGGCGCTTTGAATACAAGACAAACCAGTTACCAAACCATTTGAAACACGAAAATATCTCCAAGTCTAACCTTAAAACAAGTCGACTTTCATCACCATTTGGTAAAGAGAGGGTGGGGTTTATTCGTTACAATTGTCGAGACCAAGCTCGAATTTCTTTTGATTCGACCTATGTGGTTGTTTTAACTGCTACCCTACATAATTTCAATGCAAATCCAACAACATGGCTATCTCAACTCAAAACTAATGTTAAGGTGGGAGTGTCCCTTTAAGCTGAAATTTGGTGTGTGGTTTGAGGCCACCCTACTGGCAATGTCGCGCAAGTCAAACTCTGGGTCACACTGCACGTGTGCACGTGCACACCCCTGTTCCGTAACTCAGAAACGGCTGGACCAATTAAGCTGAAATTTGGTGTGTGGTTTGAGACAAATTTCCTTGCTATCGGGATTCTACGGCTCGCTCGTCCTTCGCCGATTAACCCGCGAGTTACTGGGGTATATTTCATAACGCGACTTACTGGGGGGGGGGCTATTTTTTTGCCCCCCCCCCCCCCATCTTCTCTCCGGAGTACTGGACCGATTTTAAACATTCAAACGGCATTCGATAGCCCTGGGAAATGTATTGAGCGAAACCTAATATTGTTGACCTCGGGTTCACCGGTGACGTCACAGGTCAGGTCAAGTACAAAATGTTTGACCGTGTCAAATGGTCTCGATGGATGGAATTGTCGCACAAAATTGCGATATTGAACACATAAGCAGTCGATAAATCGGTATGATTCGTGTGTCCGGCACTTCTAAGTACCATTCTAAGCTGTTTATGACCTTGGGTCAGGTCAAGGTCATCTGAGGGCACGAGGTCAAACTGCAGATTACGGTCATTAGGCGTTGTAACACATGTTTATGAATTTCTTTTTCGTCTAGAACGTGAGAAATGACCTTAGAACATTGTTTGTTCCATATAAATAGAAGTAAAAAGCAAAAACGGAAATGCATTTTTTATGCATAGTAATGTTGTGAGAGGTGGTCGATGTTCGTCATTTAAAGGTCATAAGTCAGTCAGTTTTGAAGATATCGACTTCAAATTTGGCACACATATTCACCGAACACGTCTCGATCACATATGGTCCGCTTTGGGGATAATTCTGTGTTTTTTGTTGTTGAAAATCTTGTAAAACAAAAATGTATTTGAATTTCTCAAAAACTTTAATAAAAAAATCAAAAAAATCCGAGATTTCAGTTTGATATCCCGGTCTGTTGTGAGAAAATTTATTTAAGACAATTTAATTTACCTCACACATTGTACCTTTGACAGCGTTTGCTGCAAATCATTATTTCACAACAAAAACTGAAGAACATGACGTCACTCTGACGTCATTCCCGGATGACCTATTATAACCTCATCTTTTTCATTTGGCCAACATGTGTAGAATTGATGTGAGAGAAGGTACTGCAAGATTGGTGACGATAATAGTGTTGGTTTAGGAGTTATTGCAAAATAACGGGAGGGGGGAATAGCACCCCAGTAACTCGCGGGTTAAGGCGTCTTATTGGTTGTATGCTTGCATCCTGTGTTTTTTGTTTGTTTGTTATCCTGTTATGTTCAGTGAGTGCACTTTAACTCGTTAACATCGCCTGTCCGTGGAAGTACTTTTGTTGGTTACAAAATTGAATTGATAATTACAATACAAGCAGGGACATACTGTTTATATTTAAATGTTTTCTATGTTTCTATGTAAATGTTTCTTTTTAAACGTTTTTATATGTAAATGTAAATGTTTTCATTTTGACACTGAAAATAGATTGTGTTTCAGATGGACGACACTTCAGCTGCTTAACTGGAGTGCGACACCCGAGAGCAGACAGCGTGCCCACATCGTGAGCGCATCTTCCGGATCACCGCATCACAAGTTCACCGGGTCCCGTGCCGCATCACAAGTTCACCGGGTCCCGTGCCGCATCACAAGTTCACCGGGTCCCGTGCCACATCACAAGTTCACCGGGTCCTGTGCCGCATCACAAGTTCACCGGGTCCCGTGCCGCATCACAAGTTCACCGGGTCCCGTGCCGCATCACAAGTTCACCGGGTCCCGTGCCGCATCACAAGTTCACCGGGTCCTGTGCCGCATCACAAGTTCACCGGGTCCCGTGCCGCATCACAAGTTCACCGGGTCCCGTGCCGCATCACAAGTTCACCGGGTCCCGTGCCGCATCACAAGTTCACCGGGTCCTGTGCCGCATCACAAGTTCACCGGGTCCCGTGCCGCGCAAAGCCAGCGACACGGGACAAACTGGCGACGGACCTTTGCAGCAGTAAATCCCCATGTGCCGGCAGCGGTGTGGGGCAGAGCGAACGAGGCAGTGGCGCTGAAGGCCTACGAAGAATGTATAGGCTCGCGCGTGGAGAGGTGCGGTGTTTTCGTGGACTGCACGCATCTGTACTTGGCGGCGGCGTCCGACGGGCGGCATGACGACACCACGATGATACGTTGGTGGCGGTGAAGTGCCCCTATTCCTTGCGGGAGGACATGCCCACGCCTGAGAACTACGTACATATCGAGCGTGATGAAAACAAGGATTTGATTCTGAGTTCAAAATCACAATACTTCTACCAAATTCAAACTCAACTGCACTGTGCGGGACTGAAAAAGTGTAACTTCGTGATTTACACTAAAAAATCACTTATTGTCATTCCAGTCGAAGTGGACCGTGCGTTTCTTGTGGATCAAATCCTTCCGAAAGTGGAAATGTTCTACAATTTCCACTTTATGTACGCGCTCATCAAAACCAAGTTTTGAGTACACAAGCATCGAGCAGGTGCCTTTGGCTTGGTTTGGGTGTGATTCGTTCAAGTTGGGAGTAAACAAACATCCGGCAGGTGACTTTGGCTTGGTTTGGGTGTGATTCGTTCTTGCTCAGCACAGTGCACAGTGCACGTTTTCAGCACAGTGAATGGTGAATGGTGATTGGGTTTGGATTCCGCTGTATCATCGGATTGCTTAAGTTCCAAACCTTGGGTCCAGGTCCATCACGATATTTCCTGTCTTGTGAGTCACTTTTGTCAGCTGTTTGTGACTGCGTGACCATTCGTTGTGAATAGGACACCCGTTTGTGACTGCGTGATAATTGGCTGTGGATAGGATACCTGTTTGTGACTGCATGATAATTGGCTGAAGATAGGACACCTGTTTGTGACTGCGTGATAATTGGCTGTGGATAGGATACCTATTTGTGACTGCGTGATAATTGGCTGTGGAAAGGGCACTCGTTTGTGACTGCATGATAATTGGCTGTGGATAGGATACCTATTTGTGACTGCGTGATAATTGGCTGAAGATAGGACACCTGTTTGTGACTGCGTGATAATTGGCTGTGGAAAGGGCACTCGTTTGTGACTGCATGATAATTGGCTGTGGATAGGATACCTATTTGTGACTGCGTGATAATTGGCTGAAGATAGGACACCTATTTGTGACTGCGTGATAATTGGCTGTGGAAAGGATACCTGTTTGTGACTGCGTGATAATTGGCTGTGGATAGGATACCTATTTGTGACTGCGTGATAATTGGCTGTGGAAAGGGTACCGACTGCGGAGGGGAGACAGCGGTTCCCAGCCGAGCCCTGGCAGCAGGGGCCAGCTCGATGTAGTAGACTTGTGCTCGGCGTGAGCGTGTAAGCGCGTCGTCCGTCTGACACCGCTGACGTCGCAGCGGTGTCAGCGGTGTCAGACTGAAGTGTCGCTTGTTCATTATCATGATCGTATGCCCGCCCCAGTGTCCAGCGAGCAGGTGGGCCTCCAACGCGGCAATTGTGGCCCCACCAGGCATCCAACACGACAGACAGTGTGCTACCGCAGCATTCAACACGACAGACAGTGTGGCACCGCGGTACAACACGACATACAGTGTTGTACCGCGGTACAACACGACATACAGTGTAGTACCGCGGTACAACACGACAGACAGTGTGGTACCGCGGTACAACACGACAGACAGTGTGGTACCGCGGTACAACACGACAGACAGTGTGGTACCGCGGCATCCAACACGACAGACAGTGTGGTTCCGCGGTACAACACGACAGACAGTGTGGTACCAGGCATCCAACACGACAGACAGTGTGGTACCGCGGCATCCAACACGACATACAGTGTGGTACCGCGGTACAACACGACAGACAGTGTGGTACCGCGGTACAACACGACAGACAGTGTGGTACCGCGGTACAACACGACAGACAGTGTGGTACCGCGGTACAACACGACAGACAGTGTGGTACCGCTGTACAACACGACAGACAGTGTGGTACCGCGGTACAACACGACAGACAGTGTGGTACCGCGGCATCCAACACGGCAGACAGTGTGGTACCGCGGTACAACACGACAGACAGTGTGGTACCGCGGTACAACACGACAGACAGTGTGGTACCGCGGCATCCAACACGACAGACAGTGTGGTACCGCGGTACAACACGACAGACAGTGTGGTACCGCGGCATCCAACACGACAGACAGTGTGGTTCCGCGGTACAACACGACAGACAGTGTGGTACCAGGCATCCAACACGACAGACAGTGTGGTACCGCGGCATCCAACACGACAGACAGTGTGGTACCGCGGTACAACACGACAGACAGTGTGGTACCAGGCATCCAACACGACAGACAGTGTGGTTCCGCGGTACAACACGGCAGACAGTGTGGTACCGCGGTACAACACGACAGACAGTGTGGTACCGCGGTACAACACGACAGACAGTGTGGTACCGCGGCATCCAACACGACAGACAGTGTGGTTCCGCGGTACAACACGACAGACAGTGTGGTACCAGGCATCCAACACGACAGACAGTGTGGTACCGCGGCATCCAACACGACATACAGTGTGGTACCGCGGTACAACACGACAGACAGTGTGGTACCGCGGTACAACACGACAGACAGTGTGGTACCGCGGTACAACACGACAGACAGTGTGGTACCGCGGTACAACACGACAGACAGTGTGGTACCGCTGTACAACACGACAGACAGTGTGGTACCGCGGTACAACACGACAGACAGTGTGGTACCGCGGCATCCAACACGGCAGACAGTGTGGTACCGCGGTACAACACGGCAGACAGTGTAGTACCGCGGTACAACACGACAGACAGTGTGGTACCGCGGCATCCAACACGACAGACAGTGTGGTACCAGGCATCCAACACGACAGACAGTGTGGTACCGCGGTACAACACGACAGACAGTGTGGTACCGCGGTACAACACGACAGACAGTGTGGTACCGCGGCATCCAACACGACAGACAGTGTGGTACCGCGGTACAACACGACAGACAGTGTGGTACCGCGGCATCCAACACGACAGACAGTGTGGTACTGCAGCATCCAACACGACATACAGTGTGGTACCGCGGTACAACACGACAGACAGTGTGGTACCGCGGTACAACACGACAGACAGTGTGGTACCGCGGTACAACACGACAGACAGTGTGGTGCCACGGTACAACACGACAGACAGTGTGGTACGGCGGTACAACACGACAGACAGTGTGGTACCGCGGCATCCAACACGACATACAGTATGGTACTGCGGTACAACACGACAGACAGTGTGGTACCACGGTACAACAACACGGCAGACAGTGTGGTACCAGGCATCCAACACGACATACAGTATGGTACTGCGGTACAACACGACAGACAGTGTGGTACCGCGGTACAACACGACAGGCAGTGTGGTACCACGGCATCCAACACGACAGACAGTGTGGTACCGCGGTACAACACGGCACAGTGTAGTACCGCGGTACAACACGGAAGACAGTGTGGTACCGCGGTACAACACGACAGACAGTGTGGTACCGCGGTACAACACGGCAGACAGTGTGGTACCGCGGTACAACACGACAGACAGTGTGGTACCAGGCATCCAACACGACAGACAGTGTGGTACCGCGGCATCCAACACGACAGACAGTGTGGTACCGCGGTACAACACGACAGACAGTGTAGTACCGCGGTACAACACGACAGACAGTGTGGTACCGCGGTATAACACGACAGAGAGTGTGGTACCGCGGTACAACACGACAGACAGTGTGGTACCGCGGTACAACACGGCAGACAGTGTGGTACCGCGGTACAACACGACAGGCAGTGTGGTACCGCGGTACAACACGACAGACAGTGTGGTACCGCGGCATCCAACACGACAGACAGTGTGGTACCGCGGTACAACACGACAGACAGTGTGGTACCGCGGTACAACACGGCAGACAGTGTGGTACCGCGGTACAACATGACAGACAGTGTGGTACCGCGGTACAACACGACAGACAGTGTGGTACCGCGGTACAACACGACAGACAGTGTGGTGCCGCGGTACAACACGACAGACAGTGTGGTACCGCGGTACAACACGACAGACAGTGTGGTACCGCGGTACAACACGACAGACAGTGTGGTACCGCGGCATCCAACACGACAGACAGTGTGGTACCGCGGCACAACACGACAGACAGTGTGGTACCACGGTACAACAACACGGCAGACAGTGTGGTACCGCGGTACAACACGACAGACAGTGTGGTACCGCGGTACAACACGACAGACAGTGTGGTACCGCGGTACAACACGACAGACAGTGTGGTACCAGGCATCCAACACGACAGACAGTATGGTACCGCGGTACAACACGGCACAGTGTGGTACCGCGGTACAACACGGCAGACAGTGTGGTACCGCGGTACAACACGGCAGACAGTGTGGTACCGCGGTACAACACGACAGACAGTGTGGTACCGCGGCATCCAACACGACAGACAGTGGGGTACCGCGGCACAACACGACAGACAGTGTGGTACCGCGGCACAACACGACAGACAGTGTGGTACCGCGGTACAACACGACAGACAGTGTGGTACCACGGTACAACAACACGGCAGACAGTGTGGTACCAGGCATCCAACACGACAGACAGTGCGGTACCGAGGCATCCAACACGACAGACAGTGTGGTACCGCGGTACAACACGACAGACAGTGTGGTACCAGGCATCCAACACGACATACAGTGTGGTACCGCGGTACAACACGACAGACAGTGTAGTACCGCGGTACAACACGACAGACAGTGTGGTACCGCGGTATAACACGACAAACAGTGTGGTACCGCGGTACAACACGACAGACAGTGTGGTACCGCGGTACAACACGACAGACAGTGTGGTACCGCGGCATCCAACACGACAGACAGTGTGGTACCGCGGTACAACACGACAGACAGTGTGGTACCGCGGTACAACACGACAGACAGTGTGGTACCAGGCATCCAACACGACAGACAGTGTGGTACCGCGGTACAACACGACAGACAGTGTGGTACCGCGGTACAACACGACAGACAGTGTGGTACCGCGGCATCCAACACGACAGACAGTGAGGTACCGCGGTACAACACGACAGGCAGTGTGGTACCGCGGCATCCAACACGACAGACAGTGTGGTACTGCAGCATCCAACACGACATACAGTGTGGTACCGCGGTACAACACGACAGACAGTGTGGTACCGCGGCATCCAACACGACAGACAGTGAGGTACCGCGGTACAACACGACAGACAGTGTGGTACCGCGGTACAACACGACAGACAGTGTGGTGCCGCGGTACAACACGACAGACAGTGTGGTACCGCGGTACAACACGACAGACAGTGTGGTACCGCGGCATCCAACACGACAGACAGTGTGGTACCGCGGCACAACACGACAGACAGTGTGGTACCACGGTACAACAACACGGCAGACAGTGTGGTACCAGGCATCCAACACGACAGACAGTGTGGTACCGCGGTACAACACGGAAGACAGTGTGGTACCGCGGTACAACACGGCAGACAGTGTGGTACCGCGGTACAACACGACAGACAGTGTGGTACCGCGGCATCCAACACGACAGACAGTGTGGTACCGCGGTACAACACGGCAGACAGTGTGGTACCAGGCATCCAACACGACAGACAGTGCGGTACCGAGGCATCCAACACGACAGACAGTGTGGTACCGCGGTACAATACGACATACAGTGTGGTACCGCGGTACAACACGACAGACAGTGTGGTACGGCGGTACAACACGACATACAGTGTGGTACCGCGGTACAACACGACAGACAGTGTGGTACCGCGGTACAACACGACAGACAGTGTGGTACCGCTGTACAACACGACAGACAGTGTGGTACCGCGGTACAACACGACAGACAGTGTAGTACCGCGGTACAACACGACAGACAGTGTGGTACCGCGGTACAACACGACAGACAGTGTGTTACCGCGGTACAACACGACAGACAGTGTGGTACCGCGGTACAACACGACATACAGTGTGGTACCGCGGTACAACACGACAGACAGTGTGGTACCGCGGTACAACACGACAGACAGTGTGGTACCGCGGTATAACACGACAGAGAGTGTGGTACCGCGGTACAACACGACAGGCAGTGTGGTACCGCGGTACAACACGACAGACAGTGTGGTACCGCGGTACAACACGACAGACAGTGTGGTACTGCAGCATCCAACACGACATACAGTGTGGTACCAGGCATCCAACACGACAGACAGTTTGGTACCGCGGTACAACACGACAGACAGTGTGGTACCGCGGTACAACACGACAGACAGTGTGTTACCGCGGTACAACACGACAGACAGTGTGGTACCGCGGTACAACACGACATACAGTGTGGTACCGCGGTACAACACGACAGACAGTGTGGTACCGCGGTACAACACGACAGACAGTGTGGTACCGCGGTACAACACGACAGACAGTGTGGTACCGCGGCATCCAACACGACAGACAGTGTGGTACCGCGGTACAACACGACAGACAGTGTGGTACCGCGGCATCCAACACGACAGACAGTGTAGTACCGCGGTACAACACGACAGACAGTGTAGTACCGCGGTACAACACGACAGACAGTGTGGTACCGCGGTATAACACGACAAACAGTGTGGTACCGCGGTACAACACGACAGACAGTGTGGTACCGCGGTACAACACGACAGACAGTGTGGTACCGCGGCATCCAACACGACAGACAGTGTGGTACCGCGGTACAACACGACAGACAGTGTGGTACCGCGGCATCCAACACAACAGACAGTGTGGTACTGCAGCATCCAACACGACAAACAGTGTGGTACCGCGGTACAACACGACAGACAGTGTGGTACCGCGGTACAACACGACAGACAGTGTGGTACCGCGGTACAACACGAAAGACAGTGTGGTACCAGGCATCCAACACGACAGACAGTGTGGTACCGCGGTACAACACGACAGACAGTGTGGTACCGCGGTACAACACGACAGACAGTGTGGTACCGCGGCATCCAACACGACAGACAGTGTGGTACCGCGGTACAACACGACAGACAGTGTGGTACCGCGGCATCCAACACAACAGACAGTGTGGTACTGCAGCATCCAACACGACATACAGTGTGGTACCGCGGTACAACACGACAGACAGTGTGGTACCGCGGTACAACACGACAGACAGTGTGGTACCGCGGTACAACACGACAGACAGTGTGGTACCGCGGTACAACACGACAGACAGTGTGGTACTGCAGCATCCAACACGACATACAGTGTGGTACCGCGGTACAACACGACAGACAGTGTGGTACCGCGGTACAACACGACAGACAGTGTGGTACCGCGGTACAACACGACACAGTGTGGTACCGCGGTACAACAACACGGCAGACAGTGTGGTACCAGGCATCCAACACGACAGACAGTGTGGTACCGCGGTACAACACGACAGACAGTGTGGTACTGCAGCATCCAACACGACATACAGTGTGGTACCGCGGTACAACACGACAGACAGTGTGGTACCGCGGTACAACACGACAGACAGTGTGGTACCAGGCATTCAACACGACAGACAGTGTGGTACCACGGTACAACACGACAGACAGTGTGGTACCGCGGTACAACACGACAGACAGTGTGGTACCACGGTACAACACGACAGACAGTGTGGTACCGCGGTACAACACGACAGACAGTGTGGTACCGCGGTACAACACGACAGACAGTGTGGTACCGCGGCATCCAACACGACAGACAGTGTGGTACCGCGGCACAACACGGCAGACAGTGTGGTACCAGGCATCCAACACGACAGACAGTGCGGTACCGAGGCATCCAACACGACATACAGTGTGGTACCGCGGTACAACACGACAGACAGTGTGGTACTGCGGCATCCAACACGACAGACAGTGTAGTACCGCGGTACAACACGACAGACAGTGTAGTACCAGGCATCCAACACGACAGACAGTGTGGTGCCGCGGTACAACACGACATACAGTGTGGTACTGCGGCATCCAACACGACAGACAGTGTAGTACCGCGGTACAACACGACAGACAGTGTAGTACCAGGCATCCAACACGACAGACAGTGTGGTGCCGCGGTACAACACGACATACAGTGTGGTACTGCGGCATCCAACACGACAGACAGTGTAGTACCGCGGTACAACACGACAGACAGTGTAGTACCAGGCATCCAACACGACAGACAGTGTGGTGCCGCGGTACAACACGACAGACAGTGTGGTACCACGGTACAACATGACAGACAGTGTGGTACCGCGGTACAACACGACAGACAGTGTGGTACCGCGGCATCCAACACGACAGACAGTGTGGTTCCGCGGTACAACACGACAGACAGTGTGGTACCGCGGTACAGCACGACAGACAGTGTGGTACCGCGGCATCCAACACGACAGACAGTGTGGTACCGCGGTACAACACGACAGACAGTGTGGTACCGCGGTACAACACGACAGACAGTGTGGTACCAGGCATCCAACACGACAGACAGTGTGGTACCGCGGTACAACACGACAGACAGTGTAGTACCGCGGTACAACACGACAGACAGTGTGGTACCGCGGTACAACACGACAGACAGTGTGGTACCGCGGTACAACACGACAGACAGTGTGGTACCGCGGTACAACACGACAGACAGTGTGGTACCGCGGTACAACACGACAGACAGTGTGGTACCGCGGTACAACACGACAGACAGTGTGGTACCGCGGTACAACACGACAGACAGTGTGGTACTGCAGCATCCAACACGACATACAGTGTGGTACCGCGGTACAACACGACAGACAGTGTGGTACCGCGGTACAACACGACAGACAGTGTGGTACCAGGCATTCAACACGACAGACAGTGTGGTACCGCGGTACAACACGACAGACAGTGTGGTACCGCGGTACAACACGACAGACAGTGTGGTACCACGGTACAACACGACAGACAGTGTGGTACCGCGGTACAACACGACAGACAGTGTGGTACCGCGGTACAACACGACAGACAGTGTGGTACCGCGGCATCCAACACGACAGACAGTGTGGTACCGCGGCACAACACGGCAGACAGTGTGGTACCAGGCATCCAACACGACAGACAGTGCGGTACCGAGGCATCCAACACGACATACAGTGTGGTACCGCGGTACAACACGACAGACAGTGTGGTACTGCGGCATCCAACACGACAGACAGTGTAGTACCGCGGTACAACACGACAGACAGTGTAGTACCAGGCATCCAACACGACAGACAGTGTGGTGCCGCGGTACAACACGACATACAGTGTGGTACTGCGGCATCCAACACGACAGACAGTGTAGTACCGCGGTACAACACGACAGACAGTGTAGTACCAGGCATCCAACACGACAGACAGTGTGGTGCCGCGGTACAACACGACATACAGTGTGGTACTGCGGCATCCAACACGACAGACAGTGTAGTACCGCGGTACAACACGACAGACAGTGTAGTACCAGGCATCCAACACGACAGACAGTGTGGTGCCGCGGTACAACACGACAGACAGTGTGGTACCACGGTACAACATGACAGACAGTGTGGTACCGCGGTACAACACGACAGACAGTGTGGTACCGCGGCATCCAACACGACAGACAGTGTGGTTCCGCGGTACAACACGACAGACAGTGTGGTACCGCGGTACAGCACGACAGACAGTGTGGTACCGCGGCATCCAACACGACAGACAGTGTGGTACCAGGCATCCAACACGACATACAGTGTGGTACCGCGGTACAACAACACGGCAGACAGTGTGGTACCGCGGTACAGCACGACAGACAGTGTGGTACCGCGGCATCCAACACGACAGACAGTGTGGTACCGCGGTACAACAACACGGCAGACAGTGTGGTACCGCGGTACAGCACGACAGACAGTGTGGTACCGCGGCATCCAACACGACAGACAGTGTGGTACCAGGCATCCAACACGACAGACAGTGTGGTACCGCGGTACAACACGACAGACAGTGTGGTACCGCGGTACAACACGACAGACAGTGTGGTACCGCGGTACAACAACACGGCAGACAGTGTGGTACCGCGGTACAACACGACAGACAGTGTGGTACCGCGGTACAACACGACAGACAGTGTGGTACCGCCGTAGCGCACGAGCGGCTGGGGAGCAGACGTGTGCGTGTGCGTGTGTGCGTGTGTTCACTGGCATCCCTCACTAGACGACGCCAGCAGCGCTTTGTCGCTGTCGCTTCTCAGGTGGGACAGTTTACACAGTACATCGATGCCCTGGTCACAATAGTTTGATACCGCTTGTTACTGAGAACAGGCGTTCTTAGAACGGACTTCCGGCGTGTCACAGCTCGTCACAGCTCGTCACAGCTGTCACAGCTGTCACAGCTCGTCACAGCTGTCACAGCTGTCACAGCTCGTCACAGCTGTCACAGCTGTCACAGCTCGTCACAGCTGTCACAGCTGTCACAGCTCGTCACAGCTGTCACAGCTGTCACAGCTGTCACAGCTGTCACAGCTGTCACAGCTGTCACAGCTGTCACAGCTCGTCACAGCTGTCACAGCTGTCACAGCTGTCACAGCTGTCACAGCTGTCTCCAACCGTTCACCCACGCATTCGCCGTGCGGGGGCAGGGGGCCCCGTCTGGACGGCCCTTCCAAATCGGTTCCTACGAGGAGTAAGCGAAAATAAAAATACTGTTCAATAGATCGTCACAATCGATTTGAAAATTACTTAGTCGATTTTTGGCTCAGGTCAATATTTAGAACACTAGACGTCTAAGGTTACATTTGGTAACATGTTGAGTCTCCCGAGTCCAGACTCGTCTTTTGTCGGGTCACACAGTTGCCGCACCAGGTCGCCCACCGGCGCCACCGTCCGCCGGCACCAGTCACACAGTGCCCGGCCCGCCCCGGCCCGGCCTGGCCCGGCGCTGACCTCGCCACGAGACGTGACCGCCCCGCGGCTACGCGTATGAACACCAACGTGGGCCAGGTCGGCCAAACGGTAAGTATATCAACCCGGTACAAAACAAAACGGTACGCCCCTGTAGCTCAGTCGGAAGAGCGCTGGGCTTTTGACCTCACCAGTCCGTGTGGCAGCCCAGGTTCGAGTCGCTTCGGCGCTCGCTATTTCCCCGACTGGGATGGCCTGCGGCAGGTGGTAGCGGTCGCGTTCAAAGTCAGAAGGCGGGGCGGACCGTGTCCAGGTATGTGGGCACGTAAACTTTCGACTCTAAATTCTGCCGGACACCAGGAATTGCGCTATCGGGTGGTGGGGTCAGGGCCTGCACAACAAGCTCAGCTTAGCGCGGGGTCTGAGCTCTGAAATTCCTCCATTCAAAACATTCGGACTAAATTTATATATAAACAAAAACAGTTTCTTTCCTGCGGAGGGCGGCTTGCCTGAGTGCATCAACATAATAATATCACGAGCTGCAGATTTGTACCTACACACATTTTGTTAACGTTTGTAAATACTATTCTTAGCCGCACATATCTAAGCACCGCTTACACACGGCACCGAATAACGCTGAGTTTGTCGGCGGCAGACAGTGTTTGTTGAAAAGAAAGACAACAGCAGCGCTGATGGTAGCACAGTGTGGTACTGCTGGTAACCAGGCAGGCGTTCAGTGCGGAAGTGTACGGCAGATTGACCAGGGGCAATAAGACACAGGGCTGTGCCCCCTGCTGGGGTGCGTCGGGCCGTGCCGCCGCGGCGTGATCTCCACCTGCTACCGATTACCGTCTTCCGTGGCGGCGGCTACCGGCTGTGCCGCCCTGCTGGGACGCGTCTGGCCGTGCCGCCGCGGCCGAGATCTCCACCTGCCAACGACTACCATCTTCCGTGGCAGCGGCTACCGGCTGCGGCCACCGGCACCGGCTGGCGGCGGCCGCGGCTCTACCGCCCTGCTGGGGCGCGTCGGGCCGGGCCGCCGCGACCGTGATCTCCAGCTGCTACCGTCTTCCGAGGCGGCGGCCGATTTTGCCCCCCGGCTGGAGCGCGTCGGGCCGGCCGCCGCTGGTGGGTGGGTTGGGTAGGTGGAGTGGGGGTGGGGGGGGGGGGGACATGACTGATCCAGAGAAAGGTGGTCACATGGTATCCACATGCGGCGGTCGAGTAGCGGTGCCCGTGTGTTAACTCTTTACATAGTGTCCGTATACAAGTGTTATGTAATGCTTCTGGCTGTGATTGAGTTCACTGCCTACACTTGCATGGTTTCATTGAGAGAGGTTTAGCTCTATTTCGTTTGATCTCATTTAGTGTTAACTTTGTTCATGCAATGTTTACTTAACTGTTTAGTTAATGCACAGCTGTTGTGCCAGTGTGCATCATATGGCTCCTTTGTTTTAATGTGCTGCAGTGACTTAGTTGAGCTATTGATTGCATGTTGCGTAGTTCCGTGTTTACACGACTCTCCATATTATGTCATGCAAGCGATTATGTACTTGTGTTCGATACTTCCGGTTATATGCAGGCTTTCATTTGTTATCCAGCTTGAGTACGCTATTTGTTCATTTAGGAATCGAACACCCGCTGCCAGGCACGTAGCCAAGGGCCGGGCGGCGGGGGCGGCGCGCGCAGCGCGCCGAAAAGGGCCGACGAGACCGCGCGAAGCGCGGTATCATAGGCTCTTTACTACACGAAGCGTGGTCTTTAGAGAGCTTAGCGGACTTCAGAGGCCCTTTACGACCACCAGGGCCCTCCCTGAAAGACCAGAGGGCCCCTTGGACGTTCAAAAGAGCCCTGTGCATGTCAGAGGGGCCCCTGGCAAGACCGAAAGGGCCCCTGAGCGGGTCAGAGGGCTCCCTGAGCACGTCGAATGGCCCCTGAACACGTTAAACGGGCCCCTAGCCAGCACAGAGGGGCCCCTGGGCAGATTGAGAGGCCCCTGAGCATGTCGACAGGGCGACAAAGCGGCCAGCGCAGTCCTTTGCCAGGTCATAAGGGCCCCTGAGCAGGTTGGAGGGCCCCTGGACAGACCAGAGGGCCCCTGGGAAGTTAAGAGGGCCCCTGTGCAGGTCAGAGGGGCCTTGACCAGACCGAAAGGGCCCCTAGGTGGGTCAGAAGGGCCCCTGAACATACCGAATGAGCCCCTAGCCAGCACGGAGGGGCCCCAGGGCAGGTCGGAGGGCCCTCGGAGCATGTCGCAAGGCGACAAAGCAGCCAGCGCAGTCCCTTGCTAGGTCGGAAGGGCCCCTTAGAAGGCTAAAGGGCCCCTGGAGAGACCAGAGGGCCCCCGGAAAGTTAAAAGGGCCCCTGCGCAGATCGGAGGGGCCCCTGATCAGACCGAAAGGACCCCTGGGCGGGTAAGAAGGGCCCCTGAACATGCCGAAGTGGTCCCTGGCCAGCATGGAAGGGCTCCAGGGCAGGTCGTAGGGCCTCTTGAGCATGTCGGCAAGGGTGACAAAGCAGTCAGCGCAGTCCGACCAGAAGAGTCGCTGGACTGAGCGGAGGGGTTCCTGGGCAAGTCAGAGGGGCCCCTGGCTAGACCGAAAGGGTCCCTGGGTCGGTCGGAAGGGCCCTTGAACATACCGGATGAGTTCCTAGTCAGACTGGAGGGGCCCCTGAGCATGTCGGCAGGGCGACAAAGCAGCCAGTGCAGTCCCTGGCTTGGTCGGAAGGACCTCTGAACAGGCCGAATGGGCCTCTTGACACACAAGAGAGCAGGGGCGGTGGATTGCGGGGGCAGGGTACCCAAAATTCCCCCCAGTCGAAAATCCTGAGGGGCAAAGGGTAGTTTTGCCCCCCCCCCCCAGATTTTAGCCTGCTCAATCTGGGGGCAACATGACCCTTCCCCTCCCCAGGATTTTCATTTGAGGGGAGGGGGGGGGGGATTTTGGGTACCCTGCGCCCCGCAATCCGCCGCCCCTGCCCTTGAGCATGTCGGCAGGGCGACAAAGCAGCCAGTGCAGTCTCTGGCCAGGTCGGAAGGACCTCTGAACAGGCCGAATGGGCCCCTTGACACACACGAGGGGCTTCTTGGAAGGTCAGAGGAGTCTCTGGTGAGACCGGAAGGGTCAAAGCACGTAGAGATCCCAGATGAAGATTAAATACAAAGAGGACTTACTCCACAATACAAATATTAAAAGCGGAGCTTTCGGGTATATTGTAACACCCTTCGTCAGGGTGCTACAATATACCCGAAAGATCCGATTTTATTTTTTCCTGTAGAGTAAGCCCTCTTTGTATTATATATATATATATATATATATATATATATATATATATATATATATATATATATATATATATATATATATATCACCCACTCCACATCATGTCTTTTCGCTTCTCGGATCCCAGATGAGTCCCTGAACAGGTCGGAAGGGCGTAGAAAAGGTCAGAGGGGCCCCTAGACGGTCTGTAGGACCTTGGACCTTTCAACAGTAAGAATACAGTTGTACAGGGAATAAAACTCAAAATTTTCGCGCCGCTCCGCGGCGCAATTTAACTACAAATTCAATTATATGCGGGCTAGGAAAAAAAAAATCGGTCAGTTTCTCGGCGCATTTATGTGTTATGTTGCTACTTTCCTATATTATTGGGCAAAAAGTTCACTTTAGCACTTTTTCCCCGCACTTTTAAACGCACAATATAGCAATTTTAGAGGTCCGCACCATACGCAATGCGACGCATTGATGAGAAAGCAACCCAGGGCATAATACTCAAAATTGTCGCGCCGCTCCGCGGCGCAATTTGTTTAAGAGTTCCAGGTCTTGAGCTTAAAAAAATATTCCAAGTTGGTATAGCTGATTCCAAATTCGTGTCGCAGGTTCCAAAGTTGATGTGGCAGTTTGCTAACTCCAGCTTCTAAACGTTGGTATGGCCCATGCCATACCTGCCATATTGCATTTTCCAGCCTTTTCATGCGTTTTTTTTTGTGGGGGGGGGGGGGGGCTTTTCAACGCTTGGGAAGGGCCCTTTCAACGCTCGGGAAGGGGCCCTTTCGAGGCGTCGCCCCCCCCCCCCCCTGGACGAAATCCTGGCTACGTGCCTGACCGCTGCTGCGCCGCTGCCAACGTCTGACGAGCGCTATTTCGTTTTCCCCAGATCCCGGGCGCCGGGCGGCTTCGGTTGGGTCTTCGGTTGGGCATCTTCAACTCACCTGTCTACATCTTCCAGCCTATCTAAGGGAGACAACATTAAGCTCATCGCCATTTCACATGTCAACATTAACTCAATCACATCTCGCTGCCGACTTGACGAGCTTTCCCATTTCTCTTCACTTAACGACATTCACATACTTTGTCTATCTGAGACTAAACTTGACGACCAGGTCCATCCTTCTCTCTTCACTCTTGACAATTTGCACGACCCACTGACACGACATAGAGACAGGAATGGAGGTGGTGTTGCGATCTACGTTCGTAATAATCTTGCAGTTAGAAGACTTTCCAATCTTGAGCTTCATGGAATATAATGGATATGGTGCCTCATTAAAATTAAATCTACCACTCTCATGGTCTGTACAATCTACGTACCTCCCAACTTGTCTTCAGTCCAGCATTATGACTTCTTCGCAAAATTTAATGAAAGTCTTGCGCTGGCACAGGCTTACTGTCCTGACAATATAATTATACTAGGAGACCTAAACGCAGGCAACACATATCTTCACCCTAAATTCTCAACACATAGCGTGATATATCCATACGAAATACTTCTTCAAGACGAATTTCTAGCATTAAATCTCAAGCAGTTAATTAACGAACCAACACGATACACAGGAGTTAATAATGTTGAAAATCTGAGAGACCTCCTGGCGGTATCAGATGATTCTATGATTCGCGACAGTGGCGTACTTCCCTGTTTCTCCAATATTGATCACCTACCAATCTTTGCAACGCTTAAACTTAACCCGCGCACTGCAGGGGGGTTGATTTCCGCCCCCCCCCCCTCAGGTTTTTCAAAGATAGCGAAAAAACGGCGGCGCGCAGCGCCGCCGGGTTTTGATACACCTGTTAGGACATCAATTGCGCACACTTTGAGAAAAAAATATGCTCGGGCCATCTCAGGTCAGGTCACCAGACCAGGTCAAGTGACCCCACCACCAAATTTTTTTGCAGTTGTGCCAAAGCCAGAGTTTTTCACCGATCAGGTTGAAACTTACAGGATGTCATGAGGGCATCAGTACTTACAATTCGTAAAACTCGGAATTTTGATATCGGTGTCCTAAGGTCAGGTCAATTTCGCAACCTCCCCATAATAAGTAAATGGACAAATATACAAATGCTTCCTATTTCAAGGATATGCATGGTACTAGTCCAATTACTTCTGGATCATGTTATTATAGGATATTCTTAATGATCCAAGTGCAAGTTTTGTTCAGTGACCCCTATTGGGTCATTTGAAGTCATGCGAGGTCACCATCACTTTTTTGTCAATAACTCTCGACATAATGAAGATAGAGAAGTAAAACAGACATCAATGTGTTTTTCTCGTCGAGACACGTCTTCCCATATGCAACATGCCCTACTTGGGTCACCGCTTGACCTTGACCTTAGGTCAAATTGTTAAGTTGACTTAACAAGGTCACCATATATATATCATTCCAAGCGCCTCGACAAGATAAACACAATGGCGTAAACAGTTTTCCGTTATCTTTATCAAGTAAAAAGTTAATTGCAACAAAAAAAAACGATTTAGCAAAAAAACGGCATTTTTTCCTTTTTGACCTCTGGAGCCTCAAATATTGACCTGAGATCAAATCTGAGGAGACCTTAGCGATTACAAATTTAACTGGCTGGCGTTTGCTTTTTCTGTTTGTTTCTAACTATCATCGTTTCTGAGATATATGGGAATGTCTGGAGCGATGTCCTAAAATAGGAACAACTGGAAAATTTGACCTTTGATGACCTCTGGTGACCTCAATTTTGACCTGACTTAAGAAAACACTGCAATACTTTCGATAGAACATGTATGAAGCTATCAAGTGCCTTCTTCCGCTTCTCGCTACGTTGCGTAGTTTTCGAGATCTCAGGGGGGGGGCGGAAATCAACAGTTCGTGTTCGTGTTCAGGCAGTTCGTGTTCGGCGCAAAGCCCCTGCAGTGCGCGGGTTAACAGCCTCTCCATTTCAAGACAAACGATACAATTCTGGGACTACAGACAGATGGACACCGACAAACTTACAAGACTCTTGATAGACACAGACTGGGACAGACTACTGGACTGTGACGTAGACGAAACAACTGACAATTTCACTGATGCCCTGATGACTGCAGCCAAAGCTTCAATTCCTCTCCGAACCATTTCACCCAAAGCAAATGACAAACCCTGGTATACTTTAGAACTGAAATGCCAAATTCGTAAACGAGATAGACTGTTCAATATTGCCAGAAGGCGTAACACGGAATATGATTGGGAGCGTTGGAGGCAACAGCGAAACTTAACTACAGCAACCAATCAGAAACTGAAAAATTGTCATATACAAACACAAGTCGTGAAACTTTTGGAGAATAAAAAAAAAGTTGTGTAGTTTTTCAAAGCTTTCAGAATCTTTCAGAAACTTTTCAGCGCAATAATCCTTCGTGAAAACGGCTATTACAATGTATGTATCACATAGAGGATAGGTTGTTGTAATTGTTTTATTTATGCGACCTATTGCTGACCAAAGAGGGGGAAATTGTGGACTGTGGTACCGATAAATGACCTAAAAATTCTGGCCTGACCGACCGATTACCAATTTGGTATACCAAAATTTGTGTTACCGATTGACATCACTAGTGTACACCTTTGGGCTTTGCATAATCAGTGCAGTGAAACGGGAGTTATCCCTGCAACCCTCACAAGCAAGCAAGCAAGCAATATGAAGACGGATTTCGGCCCATCTGTAAGACTACGTTCGCTCGAACCTCACTCACTCCGTCTGAATACACGTTTCTTCTGTAAGCCATCGCAATATCCAGTCTGAACATTTTCTGGAGTAACACATGCATGTCGAACTGGTTCGTCCTCGACTCAACAAAACCATGCTAAACCACATTCATGAAATCTATCTAATTAATATGTAAAGCAATTCATAAATACCTGAACAAACGTGCACACAACTGGCACAGCTCCATCCTACTCGGATTATTTGCACTGTCCCCATTCCTTATCTCAATACTGAGATATGAGAATCAAATCATATCATATCTCCCCATTCCTTATCTCAGTACTGAGATATGAGAATCAAATCATATCATATCTCGCCATTCCTTATCTCAGTACTGAGATATGAGAATCAAATCATATCATATCTCCCCATTCCTTATCTCAGTACTGAGATATGAGAATCAAATCATATCATATCTCCCCATTCCTTATCTCAGTACTGAGATATGAGAATCAAATCATATCATATCTCCCCATTCCTTATCTCAGTACTGAGATATGAGAATCAAATCATATCATATCTCCCCATTCCTTATCTCAGTACTGAGATATGAGAATCAAATCATATCATATCTCCCCATTCCTTATCTCAGTACTGAGATATGAGAATCAAATCATATCATATCTCCCCATTCCTTATCTCAGTACTGAGATATGAGAATCAAATCATATCATATCTCCCCATTCCTTATCTCAGTACTGAGATATGAGAATCAAATCATATCATATCTCGCCATTCCTTATCTCAGTACTGAGATATGAGAATCAAATCATATCATATCTCCCCATTCCTTATCTCAGTACTGAGATATGAGAATCAAATCATATCATATCTCCCCATTCCTTATCTCAGTACTGAGATATGAGAATCAAATCATATCATATCTCCCCATTCCTTATCTCAGTACTGAGATATGAGAATCAAATCATATCATATCTCCCCATTCCTTATCTCAGTACTGAGATATGAGAATCAAATCATATCATATCTCCCCATTCCTTATCTCAGTACTGAGATATGAGAATCAAATCATATCATATCTCCCCATTCCTTATCTCAGTACTGAGATATGAGAATCAAATCATATCATATCTCCCCATTCCTTATCTCAGTACTGAGATATGAGAATCAAATCATATCATATCTCCCCATTCCTTATCTCAATACTGAGATATGAGAATCAAATCATATCATATCTCGCCATTCCTTATCTCAATACTGAGATATAAGAATCAAATCATATCATATCTCCCCATTCCTTATCTCAGTACTGAGATATGAGAATCAAATCATATCATATCTCCCCATTCCTTATCTCAGTACTGAGATATGAGAATCAAATCATATCATATCTCCCCATTCCTTATCTCAGTACTGAGATATGAGAATCAAATCATATCATATCTCGCCATTCCTTATCTCAGTACTGCAGCACGTGTCTGGCCTTGCAGGATAACGACGAAATAATGCAATTGTCATATTATACCGCCTCTTGACTGTGGACTTTCCGCCGGCGGCCGTTGGGCTGATAGGAGCCTAACTTTCCGTAGATGGACAGTTATCGTCTCAGGCGGCGTCGTCGGAGACGGGGACGGGGGCGGCACTCGCCCAATTGGTATGCGGGGCCCGCCGGCCGCCGCGCCGCGCCGCCGGGACGGGGTGTGGCGATGGCACGTGCATCCCAGATCGGCACCTTTGAACCCCGGGCCTCTCCTTGCGCCGGCGGCCGGCGCGGCGCCGTGACACCCGGACTGACCTCTGTTGACCTCTGTTGACCTCTGTTGACCTCTGTTGACCTATGGTAAACACATGAGTCAGCTCTGACGGAACGGTGGGACGTGAGCGCCAAGCGGCAGCGGAAGATGCTGGCAAAAGTTCAACGGAAAGGTGCCTACTGCCTAGGTATGTGCTGGCGAAAATGTTGCATTTATGCTTTGAAAATAAATGCACACGAGAAGTTATCTGCTTTTTGAAGGTGGAGGATTTGAGGCCATTCGACTGGCAACATATTTCCTACGATACATAGAGAACAGCTGTAGATATCGCTTCTGCCACAATAGCTTCATTTGTGTTGGGCTGGAAGCATCACCAATCACTTATGTGAGCCTTTGTGTCAACTTCGGCGTATCGGTTCAGTTCGAAGATAAATGCGAACCTTTAAAATGATATTTCTAACAAACTTCGAGTCGCTATTTATCATCACCGAAGTTCACCATTGTTTTATGGGGTAGAATTGGAGCATTTAAGCTTCTTCACAGAGGCAGAGCTGATAAACTTCCCTCACCAATAAACCACCGAATACATTGAGGGTCCCTTCTCGAAATGTCAGTAATCGTATGACAATAATCACAATCAATAATCGCACAATCGCTTTTAAGGCAATGCCCTTATTGCTAATCCAGTAGGCAGCTGATGTCTTTACATTCACCTTCGACCGCACATTTGCATCTATGTTTGGAAGAAGTGAGGCAGAAGAAGTGTCTGAAGAAGGCTGGCGCCGCCAGTGACTTCCAGCTACAACAAAACGTCGCGGTCTGCGCTCGGCTCGTCCTTTAGCTTCAGCCAGCCTGCAGCTAGCCGGACATATCTGTTTACCAGCGTGGCACCGCGAGACAGCGAAAAGCAAGACCATAATCCGATTAAAGTGAAACAGCGACTGGAGTTTGTAATCGACGGTTCAAACCAAACAGCTCGGCATTCTAGAACAGTCCGGCATTCGCGGTTCGAATGCCAGACAATAATTAAATTATGTTCTAATTGAAAACACTCGCCGGAATGGTAGATTCAAGATGGAAAACATTGCTGTGAGAAGTCGAGTCCCATCGCTCAGATACTTAAGTTTGGCATAAATGAGTTATGTCGGTTGTTAAGATAAGCCAACAACAGACACGCACGTGCTCTGTGAACTGAAGGAGCAATGCACGTTTGTTTTGCTCGTTTGCCAGGCTTCTGGGCTTATCTACAGGTCAAAGGTAAAACCACTAATCACCTTCTGTTCTACGTTTGGTTTTAAAGACTTCTACTTTGTCTGGGATACCAGCTTTGTCAGCGTTCATTTGTGTTGGAGTTTGAAGTTGGAGTTTGATTGTGATTCATTTGATGTAACAATTCTAGCTTGCTTTATGGATCAACAACAGTGAAGCGTTTCCAAAGTTCGACATTATATGCACAACAGGATATTTTCAACACAGAGCAGTTATTACGAACTCAGATGAACCCGCGAGTGACGACTAAACCATATCATTAAAGGAGCAGCACCGGAAGTGGAGCAACACCACGCTAGAGCAAAATGTAGGGATATGACGCCATCATTTCCGTCCGATAATTTCCTTCCTCATCTCTCGGGTGATAAAAACGTCCCGGTCTCCGCCTTGACAGTGGAGAGTTGAGCCATACAGGCGCATCACTTTCAAATGCGATGGATGCGTTTTGGTAATTGGCATAATCGCATTGTGTTAAACGTCACCACAAGTCCGTCTAAGTCGATTTGCCGCGCCAATCCAGTACCATAGTGAATTAGTATTTTTCTTGCGAAACAAATATCTCCATTCGCTTGTTTAACGAAAAGAAGTGTAGATATAGTCTCTATTCCACCGGTTCTCTCTTGTCCACCGGTTTCTAGATAATCCGCGGCCTTAAAGGGATGTTTCACCTTTCTGAAAGTTGTCAAATATACGCTGGTTGTAGTAGAAAATATGAAATAAGTGCTGCTGAAAACGATGGTGATATTTTTTCACTCGTCACTTAACTTTATACAAATTAAGTT
>JAXIVJ010014007.1:2500-35668 GCA_036785665.1 Chirona hameri | reverse complement strand
GGGTTCACACATTGCCACTGGCGTTGGATGCAGGGGACGGGTTCACACATTGCCACTGGCGTTGGATGCAGGGGACGGGTTCACACATTGCCACTGGCGTTGGATGCAGGGGACGGGTTCACACATTGCCACTGGCGTTGGATGCAGGGGACGGGTTCACACATTGCCACTGGCGTTGGATGCAGGGGACGGGTTCACACATTGCCACTGGCGTTGGATGCAGGGGACGGGTTCACACATTGCCACTGGCGTTGGATGCAGGGGACGGGTTCACACATTGCCACTGGCGTTGGATGCAGGGGACGGGTTCACACATTGCCACTGGCGTTGGATGCAGGGGACGGGTTCACACATTGCCACTGGCGTTGGATGCAGGGGACGGGTTCACACATTGCCACTGGCGTTGGATGCAGGGGACGGGTTCACACATTGCCACTGGCGTTGGATGCAGGGGACGGGTTCACACATTGCCACTGGCGTTGGATGCAGGGGACGGGTTCACACATTGCCACTGGCGTTGGATGCAGGGGACGGGTTCACACATTGCCACTGGCGTTGGATGCAGGGGACGGGTTCACACATTGCCACTGGCGTTGGATGCAGGGGACGGGTTCACACATTGCCACTGGCGTTGGATGCAGGGGACGGGTTCACACATTGCCACTGGCGTTGGATGCAGGGGACGGGTTCACACATTGCCACTGGCGTTGGATGCAGGGGACGGGTTCACACATTGCCACTGGCGTTGGATGCAGGGGACGGGTTCACACATTGCCACTGGCGTTGGATGCAGGGGACGGGTTCACACATTGCCACTGGCGTTGGATGCAGGGGACGGGTTCACACATTGCCACTGGCGTTGGATGCAGGGGACGGGTTCACACATTGCCACTGGCGTTGGATGCAGGGGACGGGTTCACACATTGCCACTGGCGTTGGATGCAGGGGACGGGTTCACACATTGCCACTGGCGTTGGATGCAGGGGACGGGTTCACACATTGCCACTGGCGTTGGATGCAGGGGACGGGTTCACACATTGCCACTGGCGTTGGATGCAGGGGACGGGTTCACACATTGCCACTGGCGTTGGATGCAGGGGACGGGTTCACACATTGCCACTGGCGTTGGATGCAGGGGACGGGTTCACACATTGCCACTGGCGTTGGATGCAGGGGACGGGTTCACACATTGCCACTGGCGTTGGATGCAGGGGACGGGTTCACACATTGCCACTGGCGTTGGATGCAGGGGACGGGTTCACACATTGCCACTGGCGTTGGATGCAGGGGACGGGTTCACACATTGCCACTGGCGTTGGATGCAGGGGACGGGTTCACACATTGCCACTGGCGTTGGATGCAGGGGACGGGTTCACACATTGCCACTGGCGTTGGATGCAGGGGACGGGTTCACACATTGCCACTGGCGTTGGATGCAGGGGACGGGTTCACACATTGCCACTGGCGTTGGATGCAGGGGACGGGTTCACACATTGCCACTGGCGTTGGATGCAGGGGACGGGTTCACACATTGCCACTGGCGTTGGATGCAGGGGACGGGTTCACACATTGCCACTGGCGTTGGATGCAGGGGACGGGTTCACACATTGCCACTGGCGTTGGATGCAGGGGACGGGTTCACACATTGCCACTGGCGTTGGATGCAGGGGACGGGTTCACACATTGCCACTGGCGTTGGATGCAGGGGACGGGTTCACACATTGCCACTGGCGTTGGATGCAGGGGACGGGTTCACACATTGCCACTGGCGTTGGATGCAGGGGACGGGTTCACACATTGCCACTGGCGTTGGATGCAGGGGACGGGTTCACACATTGCCACTGGCGTTGGATGCAGGGGACGGGTTCACACATTGCCACTGGCGTTGGATGCAGGGGACGGGTTCACACATTGCCACTGGCGTTGGATGCAGGGGACGGGTTCACACATTGCCACTGGCGTTGGATGCAGGGGACGGGTTCACACATTGCCACTGGCGTTGGATGCAGGGGACGGGTTCACACATTGCCACTGGCGTTGGATGCAGGGGACGGGTTCACACATTGCCACTGGCGTTGGATGCAGGGGACGGGTTCACACATTGCCACTGGCGTTGGATGCAGGGGACGGGTTCACACATTGCCACTGGCGTTGGATGCAGGGGACGGGTTCACACATTGCCACTGGCGTTGGATGCAGGGGACGGGTTCACACATTGCCACTGGCGTTGGATGCAGGGGACGGGTTCACACATTGCCACTGGCGTTGGATGCAGGGGACGGGTTCACACATTGCCACTGGCGTTGGATGCAGGGGACGGGTTCACACATTGCCACTGGCGTTGGATGCAGGGGACGGGTTCACACATTGCCACTGGCGTTGGATGCAGGGGACGGGTTCACACATTGCCACTGGCGTTGGATGCAGGGGACGGGTTCACACATTGCCACTGGCGTTGGATGCAGGGGACGGGTTCACACATTGCCACTGGCGTTGGATGCAGGGGACGGGTTCACACATTGCCACTGGCGTTGGATGCAGGGGACGGGTTCACACATTGCCACTGGCGTTGGATGCAGGGGACGGGTTCACACATTGCCACTGGCGTTGGATGCAGGGGACGGGTTCACACATTGCCACTGGCGTTGGATGCAGGGGACGGGTTCACACATTGCCACTGGCGTTGGATGCAGGGGACGGGTTCACACATTGCCACTGGCGTTGGATGCAGGGGACGGGTTCACACATTGCCACTGGCGTTGGATGCAGGGGACGGGTTCACACATTGCCACTGGCGTTGGATGCAGGGGACGGGTTCACACATTGCCACTGGCGTTGGATGCAGGGGACGGGTTCACACATTGCCACTGGCGTTGGATGCAGGGGACGGGTTCACACATTGCCACTGGCGTTGGATGCAGGGGACGGGTTCACACATTGCCACTGGCGTTGGATGCAGGGGACGGGTTCACACATTGCCACTGGCGTTGGATGCAGGGGACGGGTTCACACATTGCCACTGGCGTTGGATGCAGGGGACGGGTTCACACATTGCCACTGGCGTTGGATGCAGGGGACGGGTTCACACATTGCCACTGGCGTTGGATGCAGGGGACGGGTTCACACATTGCCACTGGCGTTGGATGCAGGGGACGGGTTCACACATTGCCACTGGCGTTGGATGCAGGGGACGGGTTCACACATTGCCACTGGCGTTGGATGCAGGGGACGGGTTCACACATTGCCACTGGCGTTGGATGCAGGGGACGGGTTCACACATTGCCACTGGCGTTGGATGCAGGGGACGGGTTCACACATTGCCACTGGCGTTGGATGCAGGGGACGGGTTCACACATTGCCACTGGCGTTGGATGCAGGGGACGGGTTCACACATTGCCACTGGCGTTGGATGCAGGGGACGGGTTCACACATTGCCACTGGCGTTGGATGCAGGGGACGGGTTCACACATTGCCACTGGCGTTGGATGCAGGGGACGGGTTCACACATTGCCACTGGCGTTGGATGCAGGGGACGGGTTCACACATTGCCACTGGCGTTGGATGCAGGGGACGGGTTCACACATTGCCACTGGCGTTGGATGCAGGGGACGGGTTCACACATTGCCACTGGCGTTGGATGCAGGGACGGGTTCACACATTGCCACTGGCGTTGGATGCAGGGGACGGGTTCACACATTGCCACTGGCGTTGGATGCAGGGGACGGGTTCACACATTGCCACTGGCGTTGGATGCAGGGGACGGGTTCACACATTGCCACTGGCGTTGGATGCAGGGGACGGGTTCACACATTGCCACTGGCGTTGGATGCAGGGGACGGGTTCACACATTGCCACTGGCGTTGGATGCTGGGGACGGGTTCACACATTGCCACTGGCGTTGGATGCAGGGGACGGGTTCACACATTGCCACTGGCGTTGGATGCAGGGGACGGGTTCACACATTGCCACTGGCGTTGGATGCAGGGGACGGGTTCACACATTGCCACTGGCGTTGGATGCAGGGGACGGGTTCACACATTGCTACTGGCGTTGGATGCAGGGGACGGGTTCACACATTGCCACTGGCGTTGGATGCAGGGGACGGGTTCACACATTGCCACTGGCGTTGGATGCAGGGGACGGGTTCACACATTGCCACTGGCGTTGGATGCAGGGGACGGGTTCACACATTGCCACTGGCGTTGGATGCAGGGGACGGGTTCACACATTGCCACTGGCGTTGGATGCAGGGGACGGGTTCACACATTGCCACTGGCGTTGGATGCAGGGGACGGGTTCACACATTGCCACTGGCGTTGGATGCAGGGGACGGGTTCACACATTGCCACTGGCGTTGGATGCAGGGGACGGGTTCACACATTGCCACTGGCGTTGGATGCAGGGGACGGGTTCACACATTGCCACTGGCGTTGGATGCAGGGGACGGGTTCACACATTGCCACTGGCGTTGGATGCAGGGGACGGGTTCACACATTGCCACTGGCGTTGGATGCAGGGGACGGGTTCACACATTGCCACTGGCGTTGGATGCAGGGGACGGGTTCACACATTGCCACTGGCGTTGGATGCAGGGGACGGGTTCACACATTGCCACTGGCGTTGGATGCAGGGGACGGGTTCACACATTGCCACTGGCGTTGGATGCAGGGGACGGGTTCACACACTGCCACTGGCGTTGGATGCAGGGGACGGGTTCACACATTGCCACTGGCGTTGGATGCAGGGGACGGGTTCACACATTGCCACTGGCGTTGGATGCAGGGGACGGGTTCACACATTGCCACTGGCGTTGGATGCAGGGAACGGGTTCACACATTGCCACTGGCGTTGGATGCAGGGGACGGGTTCACACATTGCCACTGGCGTTGGATGCAGGGGACGGGTTCACACATTGCCACTGGCGTTGGATGCAGGGGACGGGTTCACACATTGCCACTGGCGTTGGATGCAGGGGACGGGTTCACACATTGCCACTGGCGTTGGATGCAGGGGACGGGTTCACACATTGCCACTGGCGTTGGATGCAGGGGACGGGTTCACACATTGCCACTGGCGTTGGATGCAGGGGACGGGTTCACACATTGCCACTGGCGTTGGATGCAGGGGACGGGTTCACACATTGCCACTGGCGTTGGATGCAGGGGACGGGTTCACACATTGCCACTGGCGTTGGATGCAGGGGACGGGTTCACACATTGCCACTGGCGTCTATCGCAGTAAGCAGCTGCGGAGGGGCGTCCCTGACTGACTCCGACTGCACAGCATCTCTCTTTAATTCTGTTTGATCCATTTAAAAGGCGGTTGCCAGATAAGCTTTAGAGAGCTGGTTTGATGAAACACTAGTTTAAGCTATCCAACCAGCCCAGATCCAGTCAATATATAGGTCAGAGGCGGATCCAGGGGGGGGGGGGGGGGGCAAATAGGCAATTGCCCCCCCAAACAAAAAGTCGGGTGGCAAAAGTATGTTTTTGCCCCCCCAAAGTTCGAGTAAAATTTGTCATTTTATCTTTCCAAAATGCATTTTAGCTGTTTTTAGCAACTACTGTTTGCTATAACAAAATAGCTGATACAATTTGTGCATAATTAATAGCGAAGTAAAGCCGAGCGACTGAATAGGGCTGTTACGCTATGATGCGGAAAGATGTTAATATTTGCGTTGCCTTGTGACAATCCCTGACGGATGTATCCGTCCAATTGTTGTCGGTGCATGGTCAGTAGATATCCAGGAAATCTTGAAAAATATGGTCCAGCCTACGTGCAGCACCATTCAAGAGATGTAGTGTACCGAGTTGCAATTGGTAACGTTTCGCTGTTATCAACGCTGGCATTTACTCTACTCGCTGCAGGCTGAAATATCCCGATACTGGCAATGTATTCGGATTGAGAGCCTACGCACCATTGCCACACCTATGTTGTCACTGTCGTTATATTTTTCATCAAATGCCAGTACGCAGGTAGGGATTTACTGCATCTCTTATGGCGTGTATTGCTATCTGACATTGTCTTGTCCTCTCATCCTTTCCATATATAGCGATTTCCTTTCAGTACGAGCACGTTGTATACAACTACGCAATAATATTTTGGCTTACCATTGTCAGTAGGATAATCAAACGGCCGCTGACGAGCCGTCTCCAAAGATGAATTTGTAATATCCTCATTCATAACGTTTTGGTTCTCCACAGCATGCGGACACGTGCATGACCGCCGGTCGTGGCACAGAGCAGCTGCAGCCTGCTCTGATATTGTGTGACCCACGCCCTTCAACCAATCCGTCCTCTCATCCCAAGTCATCCTGAGTATTTATACCCTACCAGCATGCACAGATGTTATAAATTGATGTTATAAGCTGGAAATGTGCACTTTCTCGTTTTTCCACATTTTGCTTGAGACGATCCTATCACATCCTTGCCAGCTTCCACTGGATCAGCATGCATCTTGTTTGTGCGCTTTACCGATTAACGCCAATCGTCACCAAACATATGGAAAGAGTGAAATTGGAACCTTAAACGCATTCACATTCAGCCATTTTAGCACATCCAGCCGGGACAGTGATACCAGTTGTGGTGCGAAGAGTTTCATGCCAAATCCTTCGTTGAATATTTTACACAAATACATTCATATATACTTTCGCTGAAGATAACGTTTTAGCTCTGGTTGTATTTCGTATTTTCATAAAGATATTCCTAACCTATATGTCCAGTGAGATATTCAGTTTTGTTAAAAAGGGCTAACGTTCTTATGATCATCGTTTTCACCTTCGAGCATCTGAATCACTTACGACTCTTGGTGACGACGTGGCAGTAAGTGACATCCAGATTGCAGAGAGGCTCATCATATTCGTGGTGGTAGCGTAGCTCCGTGTATGTGTTACAAGTCCGTCGTATTAGGATAATTTAGTGACTAGGCACTTTAAATTATCGTACGAACGCTAAGGGGGCGTAATAGCCGAGTGGTTAATACGTCTGGCTCTCACGTGGGGAGCCCGTGTTTTGAACCCCGGTAGAGCTATGGCCCCTGGGCGCTAATATGACCAATGTGTTCGCTGGCGAGTCCATAAGAGTTGGCGACCAAGTGGGTCGTCAATTCTTTTATTAAAAAAGGAAAAGGTTCGTACGAACGCTAAATGTATAACCGTATTATCTGGAGGTGATATGTTATACCATGTCGTGGTTATCCAGATTTGTTCACCCGGTTCATTTGGTCATCTTATGGTCCTATTCCTATGTAACAAAAGTGAAATTAGGTTACAAACCTGACCCGGTAAACAACAGGCTAGCGTTCCGCGCATTTGCCGCTCGTCGGTGCACGGAGAGCTGTGACAAAACGATAACGGAGACGCCAAACGTCCTCGTTTGAAGCATGCTCATTCCTACCTTTGGGTAAATAAATAACACTTTAATTTCGATGTCCGTTTAATATCATCTTTAGAACTTGCGTCAGCATATTGATAACATATTTTATATATGCTTAGGCGTTACTTTTTTACATCCTACCGTGTGTGTGGTACCGTTATGGCACGGCCGTCTCCAAAATAGGTGCTTGTCAGTTATCGGCTCTCGACGTCAGAGTCCTTGCAACGAAATTTGGGTATCTGAAGGCCAGGTACGTATAGCCAAGGGGGGGGGGGGGGGGGGAATGGGGGCCATGCCCCCCCCCCCCCCTCCTCTTGAGCAAAAACAAATTACACTGGATCAAATGAGATTCTCTGACGACCCGACCCTACCCCCCCCCCCCCGGGCAACAACATTGATAAAAATCCTGGCTACGTGCCTGCTGAAGGCCAAAAAGTCCCCCCCCCCCCAACTCAGCGGCTGGATCCGCCCCTGATCTAGGTCAGTATAACGCACACCATCGTCTCCTCTTTTATAATCCACAGGGCAGGCCCAGGTTTTGGGTTTGAAAGACCGAATAGCTTTTGTCGGGACTTTTAAGAGATTGACTGATCCAGTTGGGAGGCTGAAGCCCCCTCATCTAGGGTATTGTATTGTATTGTATTGTATTGTATTGTATTGTATACTTCATCCGACCACTTCCACTTAATTCGTAAAATACTGAGTACAGTACGATAGGGCTACTCTAGGGTCGTCGTCATACAAGATAGCAACGCGATTTCTCTTGTCCTACTTAAGTTATGTGGACCTACTTAAGTTAAAAGTAGGTCCACAATGTAAAAGTAAACATACAATAAGCACAGTAATGTAAAATAAAAGACTATCGTTAAAAACATGCATCCGGACGGCTTCACGGATAAACTTTTTGAACGTTGCTTGCGAAAAGTTATACACATCGTGTTTTGGCGCACAGAGTTGGTTATACAGCTGGCTGGCACGATAAATGAACGTTTTCTTCCCGTGGTTCGTTCTTGGCTTGGCTAGTGCTAAATGATCGGACTGACGCGTTCTGCGAGCAACGCACTCTCTATTAACCCTCGCCCTACGGGAGCTTTTTTCACCTTCGCCCTACGGGGGGGGGGGGGGCTGACAGGCCCCCCTGTTAACTTCCAAACCAAGCTACTTAGAGAAATGCGGTAAGAACCAGTATGTTGCCTGTAATGAGAGGAATCTAACAGTGTGCGATTTTTAGGTTTCAGGTCAACCGGAGGGTTAATAGAGAGTGCGTTGCTCGCAGAACGCGTCAGTCCGATCATTTAGCACTAGCCAAGCCAAGAACGAACCACGGCAAGAAAACGTTCATTTATCGTGCCAGCCAGCTGTATAACCAACACTGTGCGCCAAAACACGATGTGTATAACTTTTCGCAAGCAACGTCCAAAAAGTTTATCCGTGAAGCCGTCCGAGATGCATGATTTTTAACGATAGTCTTTTATTTTACATTACTGTGCTTATTGTATGTTTACTTTTACATTGTGGACCTACTTTTAGCTTAAGTGACTCTCCAGGTCAAGTGAATGACCTCGGATTTACCACGTCCAGAACAGAGATTTTGCTCTTCAGAAAACCTCAAAATTAAAATTGATTAATGTAAATAAAAAGGCATGTTCCTAGACCAGTTTTGGCTAAGAAATTAAGAAAAGTAATTATTTGTTCGTATCTTGTCTAAAAATGTCAAAAAAAGTTATTAAACAAAATGACGTCATCAGTTTCTTACACTTAGGAAGCCATCACTCAGTCAAAAATGAAGATATTGCTTTGAAATTTGGTATGGGTATTGCCCATACTCACTTCTCTCCCATATATTCCGTTTTTTTCTAATATCTTTGAAAATTTTGATTTTGTGGGGATTTTTCCCCAAAAATCAGTTTTTTAATGTTAGGGGTTAAACACCCAAATTTGGAAAATTAAAGACTGCTATTTTAAACAGAATGCTATTTTGCATCTTTGGTCAATTGCGTTTGAAATTTGCCTTAAAACTCTGTTTTCTACGATTTTTCCAATATTTCTCATTTGTTACCAACATGACGTCATCAAAACATTATTATCTCCCAAACTACACTACTGATTTTAATTAAATGTTTGCAGCCTACGTATAATTGTTGTAAACTCAGCTACCAAAAATTTCAGCAAGATGAACCCCATGTGTCAAAAGTTATTCAAGAAAAGCCTCAGTGGGGGCCTGTCAGGCCCCCCCCCCCCCCCGGAGGGCGAGGGTTAAACGATAGCTGAGCAGCAAGCACCGTCGGTCTATCGGTAATCAGCACTTTGTGTAATAGATACAGGTCGACATAATCAGTCAGCTGGTGCACGTTTAGCCATCCCAACTGCGAAATCACGTCTGTAATTTGGTCAAATTTTCTACGCCCGGAAATAACTCGGGCTGCAAAATTAACTACTTTTGGAATTGTCTTCGTTAACTCCTTGCCTGCGTTTCCATATACCTGAAGGGCATACCGAATGTGAGACATAACTAAGGCATCAATAATCCCGGGAAGTAATTCAGCAGGCAGCAAATGTTTTGCGTGATTTAGTCTAATTAAAATTCCAAAACAACGATCATGGACAAGTTTGACGTGATGTTCCCAGGTGAGACATCTGTCGATCATGACTCCCAGGTTTTTGACCCGATCAGTGCACTTCAGTTGCTCGCCCATGAAGGTGACAGTGGGAGAAGTCTCCATGCGGGTCAATTGCCTGGGGTCTCCGCACGCCATGAACTCTGTCTTGCTTGCATTAATTCCATGTTGCTGGAACCACGTAGACATAATTTCGAGAACAGTCTCTAAGGTTTTGTTATTTCGTTTATTTTGCTACGTGGTCCGGTAATACCTATTGGACTGTCATCGGCGAAAGAAACCAAGTTAATTTTGAATCCCTTGATTTTATCCGGGATGTGGCATGGTAAATCGCTGCTTGCGATGTTGTAGAGCAATGGACCCAACACTGTCCCCTGAAATGTCTTAATGGTAATAGGCAAAACAATTGAAAGCTTATCCCTAATTTTGACACATTGTACGTGACCGCTCGAATAGCTTTTAAACCAGCCACAAGAGATCTGCATTAGTTCTAATTTTGTGATGAGTGTATCATGATCCACTACGTCGAAGCATCGACTTAGGTCGATCATGGTCAGAAGGGTGATTTCTGCCCTGTCCATGCCTCGTAAAATTTCGTCAGTGATAGCCAACAACGCCGTGGTTGTGCTGCGGCCCGTTCTAAAACCGTGCTGTTTTTCACTGAAAAGCTGCTGCTCGTCAAGGTACGATGTAAGTTGATTTTGTACCAATTTTTCTACGATTTTGCGGATCCCAGGAACTATGGTTACGGGAGGAAAACTCAAAGCCAATGAGGGGTCATTTTTTATGAATTGGAAGGACAACAGCAGATTGCCAGCTACTTGGCACAGTCTCTGATACGAAGCTCAAGTTTATAATTCTAAGTAGATGACGGTCAACTTGAAGCTCGGCCTCCTCAACTTGTCAGTCAGCCCCTTCAACTTAAAATAAGATATTTGACATACAGCAACAATACAAAAGGAAAAAATGTAGAATTACCAAGACAAACCAAACATAAAGAAAGAAGATATTCTATTGTATATCGAACGAAACCGCTATTGATGATGGAGAACTCAGACGATTTTTTTTTTGGTATGTGTAGCGTTGGGGAATGACAGGGGGGTCATAGGGGTAGGGAGAGTGGGAGGGTATGATAGGGAACAAGGAACTGGGCCAGGTTCCGCTCCACTCTTGCGTGTGGAGGAGGGTACGTTGTAGAGTGGGATAGCAGCGGAGGGATACATTGTAGGATGAGGGGAATGGAGAAGAAGGTAGAAGAAATAATAGGGGTAAAGGAGGGTAGGGGAAAGAAAGAAGAGAGGTGGAAGGGAAAAGAGAGATGGGGGAAAGGAAGAATCTCCTCCGGCTGTAGTGGGAAGACTGCTGAGAAGAGATATGGGAGAGAAGAGTCCATCCACTCCACCGGCTGTCCTGGAAAACTGCTGATTCCCCTGGCTCTTCGGGAACTGCTGTTCCCTCTTGTCCTCTTCGTCAGCTCGACCTTCGGTGACCTGCAGTTACCTGCAGTGGCCTGCAGTGACCTGCAGTGACCTGCAGTGTTCTGCAGTGACCTGCAGTGACCTGCAGTGACATGGAGTGACCTGCAGTGACCTGTCCGGCTCGTAGGTCCGCTAGAAGTGATGGGAGATGTAGAAACTGATGTAGAGATGTAGATGTAGCATAGCGTAGATGTAGACAGAGACAGATGTATGTATAGCGTAGCGTAAATCCCCTTCCGCGTACAAAACATCTGATGCTTTTAAATTTTGAGAGGCTGATCATCCTGGTCCATCGTATAGGCTGGTTTACCGACATGCCATTTCACTGCTCGAGGACGGGAGGCAGGGTCTCGCCCATGAGGGTGGGACGATACAACGGGGAGGTGTGTAGGATTAGCGTCGGGTGTGACGCCCTGGTGACCATTGCCGACCTTCGTGATTCAGATCTTTCTTTAAAATCTTAAGTCGATTCGTAAGTTAGGTCATCCGTCCAGTTATCCCTCCCATTTAACACCTGTTTAACCCTATTTGTAACAGGCTCCTGGCTACCCCTATTTGTAATAGGGGGGGGGGCGGATTCCACCCCCCGGAGATCTCGAGATCTACCCGTCCGATTTTCAAAAATTAAACGGTGTTTGGTTCCTCTCAGGACTATCTACATTTCTAAATAATACAAAAATATAAATTTAGGATAGGGGGGCAACTGGGGGGGCAAAAACTACACATTTTAGTGGTATTTTTGATCCAACATAGCTTTCATGTTTATCGACCGATTTTAACACAACTAATAGGAATCGATAGAGATTGAATTGGAAATTGATATATGACGGTGACGTTTGAAAATTCAAAAATCATAGGCGTGTGCAGGTCACTCAATATGGGGTGAAGTAAATGCGTAATAAAACCATTTTTTGATGTTATCTCAGCACCTGCACTTAGTCTTTTAACATCTAGTTTAAGCAAAACAAACTTGAAACACAAGGTCTCTGGTCTTACTTTTACGATTTTCCAGTTTATAACTTGTGGTGTTTAGTCCTACGTCCGCTTTCTATATTTCACATATGGTTTATTATTCGTTGGACATCGCAAAACCACTGCGTCGGCGATATTGAAACGATAACAAACCAGACAAAGGCTTGCTGCGTTTGACAATTATGCTTTCTAATATTTTGTATTTGGTTATTTACCTAAGCATCAAAACACGAGCATTGAAACAGCGCACTGTGTTCGTTGTCTGTATTGCCTCTGAACCAACGCATAAGCCTAACTCTGTAACGAAGCTCATTTTTTCGCTGCCCTGATCAGTTTATGAAACTCTAATTAAACTAACTTTGAAAGTCAATTTACTCAAAGCAGCCTCGATGATACACCATACTGCGCTCCAACCGAGATGTAGGTGCGTACGAGGTACACTCCAGAAGTTTGGATAATTTGTATTGTGAGGCACTTTTAATTACCGTACGTAACTGACACTTTAATACATCATTGACATGGGTATAACAGGCTAACATGCCACATTTGTACGTGCTAGGTTGAAGGTTCGGGACGTGAGGACAACTTGGAGGCAGGGCCTCCCGTAAGGATTTTGGACTGGGTGGGCATTCTGGCGATGCAGCCTTATATTATAGGGAGGGGCACCGGCGGCTCCAGGGGGCCCATTTAGCCCTAGGGGGGGGGGGGCACCGGCGGCTCCAGGGGGGCCATTTAGCCCTAGGGGGGGGGGGGGGCACCGGCGGCTCCCGGGGGCCCATTTAGCCCTAGGGGGGGGGGGGGCACCGGCGGCTCCAGGGGGCCCATTTAGCCCTAGGGGGGGGGGGGGGGGGGGGGCACCGGCGGCTCCAGGGGGCCCATTTAGCCCTAGGGGGGGGGGGGGGGGGCACCGGCGGCTCCAGGGGGCCCATTTAGCCCTAGGGGGGCACCGGCGGCTCCAGGGGGCCCATTTAGCCCTAGGGGGGGGGGGGGCACCGGCGGCTCCAGGGGGCCCATTTAGCCCTAGGGGGGGGGGGGCACCGGCGGCTCCAGGGGGCCCATTTAGCCCTAGGGGGGGGGGGGCACCGGCGGCTCCAGGGGGCCCATTTAGCCCTAGGGGGGGGGGGGGGGGCAACATGTTTTTTGGTCCTCTATTTTGCTCCAGTCTCATTTCCTCGTGATACCCCTACGCACTATGGGACGGATCGCCTTCAAAATGCCTCAATTCGAAAAATGAAACCTCAATTTTGAGGACGATAGAGACGGACCTCTGTGCCAAATTGACCGGCGCATCGAGTGGTAGCATTCGTTTTGGCGTTCAACTGTTGATATGTGGCAAAACGTTGCCTAAAAGTCGGGCAACGTCGCCCAAGCAGCGTGCGCACTTGGAGCAGCCGAGCGAACTACCTTAGCTTAATCATTCATTATGCGCATAATGCATCCTTCTATGGTAAAACTAAGCATACCAACGTAAACGTAGGTCTTTCAGCTTACATATACACCCTTAATCGAATTTCCAAGTTAATGTTTAAGCATGTTAGAAACACTTGCAATATTGCTTACAATGCTGACTCATTTTATTTTATATCCTCATTGGCATGCAATCTTGCAAAAAAAAATCGCCGCCAGTCGTCGCCAAGTTTTTGCCATGATTTGTGACAGAAACATCATGCCAAAGTGTTGCAAAATGATGTTTTTGCTTCTGTTTGCCTCTCTGTGAGATATGGCAGTTTGCAGTTAGCGTTTACTGGTCGGCCGGTGCGGCTCACGCATGCGGCGAGGCCGTGTCGTCTTATAGGTTGAGTGCGAGCCACCCAAGCCTATCGCGAGAGATGTTGGATTAGTTGAGTCGCGGTGGTTGCCATGGTAACGGCTCAAACGTTGCCTGAGGCAAATTGACCGGGGCTGGCCAGGGCCCTGGCAGATCACGGTCGAACGGCTTCAGTCGTTAGTTAGGTGCGTGGGCGGGTAATTTTGACCCCATTCCGAGTTTCAAAGCTCTGGCATTGACGGTGCGCAACACTTCTACGTTTGCCTCAAATGACGCCTGCATGACGTCATAATGTGGGACAAATTGACTTAAATTTATGTTTGACATGAAAACAAAAATCAGATTCGAACTCAGCGCATCAAGCAACCCCTGTAATCGTAAAATCATCGCAGTTGTATCTTAAACTGAATTCAGAGGCATTTGGAAGGCGATCGGTCCCATAGTGCTACGGTGTGATTCAAATAGCACAATAGTGCTCCAACCCTCCTAAACCTCAAATTTCGCGCCTCTTGGTGGCATCATTTTTATGTGGCTGTCAATTTCTTCTCAATATTAATACTTGTGACATTTCAGGGCAGTTATGTTCAGTTTTTTTCTTCTAGACCCTACATTAGCAAAATCCTGCTTGCAACCTGCGAAGATTGCCAGCGCCCCAAGCCGCTTGGAACATTTAGGGTTATCAAATAGTAATCATGTACCTATCAAATTAAACCTAGTATAAACTATACAGGGAGCTAATCCGGTCGTACCAGTCTAAGATGTTCGTAGGCATTATTTTGCTGTTAAAAATGCAGTCAATGTCCATTGTATATCAAATCTGTAAATCAAATGAATTCATCATTAATTAAATATAGGCAGAAAAATTGTTCACACCGCTTCGAGGGCGAAACAAAAAATCCACAACTGATAACTTGCCGTTAGTAATGACGCCCGTTAGTAAAATATTTCAATAACTGAGTATTTTCTCTTCTGTTACCAATTTTATAAGGCTTCTTGGTTTACTTCTGGGATTTGAGAGGCTTCTCTCTGGTTATAATGGAGTTTTGATGGCATCCTTGCCAGGCGCCCCTTCTCTCAGTTCTTCGTCCGTATAATTTGCTCTGCTGCTGACCGGAGTTCCCGTAGCCCAAACACGAAGAGGTAGCTGCGTGCGACTACAGCACAGAAACGCAGCACTCCGCCAGTATCGCCGCAACAATGATTCCGTGCTGAAACAGTTTACAAGCATGTAGGCAGGCGCATGGGCGGATCCAGAGGGGGAGGGGGAGCACGGAGCCATGCCCCCCCCCCCCCGACCACCTGAAATCGGCGCAAATTTGACACATTTCCTGAGATAATATAAAATATAAAAAGTCGCTGTCAGCCAATCAGCGGCGACACTAGCCTAGATCCCATTTTGCAAACTATAAATTGAATTGCTTAAACACGGCTAAGTTTTGGCGAAAAAGACCTCGGTATTATCGACATTTCAATAACAGCCAAAGATAATGGGTATATCAGTTCAAAACCAATACAAAGGTGAAACATTCCCTTTAAAGGGATATTGCCACCTCCGGAGGATTTCTAAAAAGCAACTTAAATGAATGGTGGGGATCAACAATCATGTATGCTCAAGCTCAAACTTGCTCCTGCAGCACCTAAAGCAGTGTATCGGCAAAGCATTTTGTATTTATTTCTGACTCCAAAACGTTGGTCCCAGCTGTGCTCAGTACTAGATTCATGATGGCCGCTCTCATCCAGTTTAGCTGTGGAATTGGCGCCCGCCCAAAGCCGAAGCGTACGAATTCGCCGAGACTTGACCTTGAAAAGTATATCTGTGTTATAAGGTATAGGTCACATAACTCCTACGGTCCCAAAGTCGACCCATAGCAATTCTTGCTGTTTTATTATGAAAGAGGCTAAGGTTGTTGACAATATAATTAACTGCATACGCTTTTTAATTTTAAAGTGCACTGACGGAATGGTGATGTTGAGTTTGCAACATGCAAAGTAAAATAACAGTCCGCAAAGAAGTGATTCTAAATAGTGATGTGGCGACTCCAATTTTACGAATGCTTGGCAAGCATGAGTCGCGCAAATGTATTTTTTGATCTAATGGGGGGAGTTTCGGGAACCAAATTTTGCAGGTGAAATCGGACACGCTTAATTGACCGATACACACCAAAAACTCCATATTGGCCTGCGAGGTGGCAATGTCCCTTTAACCTGACACTGCTGGAATAAACCGTCTTGCATGGAAAGGCGCTGGGAACGTGAATACAAATACAAAATGTCGGGAACACGATGAGCCATATTTATTCTATTATATCTGAACTCAGAAAATCCCCCAAATCACACAGTAAGGAAGGATGTCCAGTGCAGCAGTTAATATAGGCAGCGACTGTGCTGTAGCTACACTCTGATCTGGGCAATAGCTACCCAGATCATAATCAATGACTAGAATAATGACTCGAAATGTGGAAACAAAACCAGTGCTAGAGTCAGGGCCAGTCAGGCCTCATGGCCAACGCCGCCGCCAACAAGCGCTAAAATGAATTTGTTTGTAAACAGAGCGCGAGCGCGATCTTTCCATGCTCATCCAAATGCTTCCAAACAGTAAATATTGACTACCGATACCAGAATGGTTCTTGTGTTGCTTTTTGGTCACCGAGAGGGGACGGGAGATTACGGATGCCCGTGATTTCATAGTTTACAACTGGGTTGGCAAATTCTAGTCACTGGGTGGGCATTTTGGAGCACTGGGTGGGCATTTACCCACCCAGTTACTTACTTATACGGGAGGCCCTGCTTGGAGGCTCGCTATGCAATAAAGTTTTGTCAAGCTTGACAAAAACACGAATACAAGTGTCGTTGAGTCCCTGGTATCCTGTGACGAGCGCTGTCCCTGGTGTCGAGTCCCTGGTATCCCGTGACGAGCGCTGTCCCTGGTGTCGAGTCCCTGGCAGCCTGTGACGAGCGCTGTCCCTGGTGTCGAGTCCCTGGTATCCTGTGACGAGCGCTGTCCCTGGTGTCGAGTCCCTGGTATCCTGTGACGAGCGCTGTCCCTGGTGTCGAGTCCCTGGTATCCTGTGACGAGCGCTGTCCCTGGTGTCGAGTCCCTGGTATCCTGTGACGAGCGCTGTCCCTAGTGTCGAGTTCCTGGTATCCTGTGACGAGCGCTGGGTCTACTGTTATGATCCAGAGACCAAGAGAATGAGTGCGCAGTGCAGACTGGTTATTGATTCGACTCTGATTGAATCGATTGGAATCGTTCAATTAAAACTCCTTAAATAAAAGAAGGGCCAGTGGAAACATTTTTACTCCCCAAGATCCAAGAAGGCCAGGCAGAGCAGGTCCACTGGGAAGCTCATGATGATCCCATTCTTCGACAGCAAGGCCATCATCAACATCCACTGGGTCACCCCATGGCCAGACAGTCAAAAAATAGTACTATGTGGAGGTTTTGAGGCAGTTCAGGAAGATATTTCGTCGCAAGAGGCCAGAACTCTTCAAGTCTGGCCAGTGAGTGGCACCTGCACCAGTCACCAGGACAACGCACCCTGCCACAAGTCCATCCGGATGACCAACTACTTGACCGATATGGGCATCAAGACTGTCCCTCATCTTCCCTGCAGCCCAGGCCTAGCCCCCTGCGACTTCTGGATGTTCCCGAAGCTGAAGGAGAAGCTCAGAGGGATCCGTTTTGAGGATGTGGAGGAGATGAAGGAGGTTGTGACAAGCACCCTGGAAACCTTCACTTTGAAGGACTAAAAGGGGACCTTCCAGAAATGGCTGGAGGGCTACAACAAGTGCATACAAGAAGGAGGATCCTACTTTGAGGGAGGCTATAATTGTGTGTTCTGAGTTAAATAAATGTCTCTCTGGAAAATGTCTCATTACTTCTGGAGTGTACCTCGTACTTTCCATCGGGTTTGTACAGTTGCAATGCTCCCGCTGTGGCTCTTAAAAATGTCGTCGGGAAAATGAGCTTCACAACAAACAGACCAAGAGACGGACGTCGCATACGAAGTAAATATCACCCCAGCAGCCCGCTCAGGGTTGCCAGATTGACATATTTTTGGACAAAAAACACAATTTTGGCATATTTTTAGATGCTTGACTGTACGTTTTTATCGTTTGACATATTCGACAAAATCGGTATATTTCTGGCATTTTTAAAAAGAAACTCTGGCAATCTCATTCCAGCGAATAACAGCCAAATAAAAATGGCTTTATTCTGCCATATTCCACTGTTTATAATATCTTGGCGTTTTGTCCTCACGAAACTTGGTTTACCTACTTCGTATAATTCCCTGTCTGTAGGTACCTACAATCTAAATCAGTCTGGTATCTATCAGGCACGTAGCCAGGATTTCGTGCAGGGGGGGGGGGGGGGCGCCTCGAAAAGGCACCTCCCCGAGCGTTGAAAGGGCCCCCTTCCCAAGCGTTTGAAAGCCCCCCCCCCCCCCTCCCCCCCCCCCCCAAAAAAAACGGATGAAAAGGCACGTTAAAAGGATGGAAAATGCAGTATGACAGGTATGGCATGGGCCATACCAACTTTTAGGAGCTGGAGTTAGCAAGCCATATCAACTTTGGAATCAGCGACACCAATTTGGAATCAGCTATACCAACTTGGAATATGTTTTAAGCTCAAGACTCGGAACTCTTAAACAAATTGCGCCGCGGAGCGGCGCCAAAGTTTTGAGTCTTATGCTCTGTATATGCTTTCTCATCAATGCGTCGCATTGCGTATGGTGCGGACCTCTAAAATTGTTATATTGGGCGTTTAAAAGTGCGGTAAAAAAGTGCTAAAGTGAACTATTTTTCACAATTATACAGGAAAGTAGCAACATAACACATAAATGCGCCGAGAAACGGACCGATTTTGTTCCTAACTCGCATATAATTGAATTTGTAGTTAAATTGCGCCGCGGAGCGGCGCGAAAATTTTGAGATTTATTCCCCGGACAACTGTATTTTTTCTGTTGAAAGGCCCAAGTCCCTTCAGATCGTCTAGGGGCCCTCTGGCCTTTTCAACGCCCTTCCGACCTATTGAGGGACCCATCTGAGATCCGCGAAGCGAAAAGACATGATGTGGAGTGGGTGATATATATATATATATATATATATATATATATATATATATATATATATATATATATATATATATATATATATATATATATATATATATATATATATATATATATATATATATATATATATATATATATATATATATATATATATATATATATATATATATATATATATATATATATATATATATATATATATATATATAATACAAAGAGGGCTTACTCTACAGGAAAAATTAAAATCGGAGCTTTCGGGTATATTGTAGCACCCTGACGAAGGGTGTTACAATATATCCCAAAGCTCCGCTTTTAATATTTGTATTGTGGAGTAAGTCCTCTTTGTATTTAATTTTCATCTGGGATCTCAGGGTGCTTTGACCCTTCCGGTCTCATCAGGGACTCCTCTGACCTTCCAAGAAGCCCCTATTGTGTGTCAAGGGGCCATTCGGCCTGTTCAGAGGTCCTTTTGACCTGGCCAGGGACTGCACTGGCTGCTTTGTCGCCCTGCCGACATGCTCAAGGGACCCTCCGACCTGCCCTGGGCCCCTCCGTGCTGGCCAGGGGCCAATTCGGCATGTCCATGGGCCTTTCTTACCCGCCCAGGGGTCCTTTCGGTCTGGTCAGGGGCCCCTCCGATCTTCACAGGGGCCCTTTTAACTTTCCAGGGCCCTCTGGGTCCCCAGGTGCTCCAAGGTCCTCCAGGGGCCCTCTAGCCTTCTAAGGGGCCCTTCCAACCTGACAAGGGTGCTTTGTCGCCTTACGACATGCTCCGACGGCCCTCCGACCTACCCTGGGGCCCCTCCGTGCTGACTATGGGCCCATTCGGCATGTGCAAGGGCCCTTCTTACCCACCTAGGGGCCCTTTTGGTCTAGTCAGGGCCCCTCTGACCTGCACAGGGGCCCTTTTAACTTCCCCGGAGCCCTCTGGTCTGTCCAGGGGCCCTCCAACCTGCTCAGGGACCTTTATGGCCTGGCATGGGACTGCGCTGGCCGCTTTGTCGCCCCGTCGACATGCTCAGGGGCCTCTCGACCTGCCCAGGGGCCCCTCGGTGCTGGCTAGGGGCCCATTCGACGTGTTCAGGGGACCCATTCGACGTGCTCAGGTGGCCCTCTGACCCGCTCAGGGGCCCTTTCGGTCTGGTTAGGGCCCCTCTGACATGCACAGGGCTCTTTTGAACGTCCATGGGTCCAAGGGCCTGGTCTTTCAGAGGCCCCTGGCGGCCCCAAAGGACGTCTGCAGTCCTCTAAACTCTCTAAAGACCACGCTTCGCGTGGTAAAGAGACCAAGATACCGCGCTTTGCGCGGTCTCGTCGGCCCTTTTCGGTGTGCTGCGCGCGCCGAAAAGGGCGCTCCTGGTCTCCAGGGGGGGGGGGGGGGGGGGGGGTGGCGCCGCCCCCTCTTGGCTACGTGCTTGGTACCTATCTATGAAGACATTGTCAATAATTTGAGTTAATTTTAAACGATTTTTTTGTTTAATCTTATGTTTTTTATGTTCATCTCTCTTATGTTCTTATGTTCATTTATGTTCTGTTCATTTATGTTATGTTCATCTTATGTTCATTTACAAAAGTTTGGCGCCAAGGCGCCAAGGCGCTTCTCACAGAGTAGGTACTTATTTTCTCCTGAACTATGCGGCGCGTTGCCGTGATCATCGACGGCAATGGTTCAGCTGTTGCACGCAACAGCTGAACGATCGCAAATATTGCGAACTAACTAAGTCTAAAATATCTGGTATTAACATAACTAATTCCTTGAGTCTATTTTTTACACAATCGTATGTTATCAACCTTCGAAATGTAGTGCCCGTGTAATTTCTTATGAACAATGTGGCGCGTTGCCATGGAAATGGCGGTATCAACAATGTAGAAGCTGAACCAGCAATCATAGCACATATTGTGTGAGCGGTTGTGAAGATAAATAGACAAAAAGTTAATTGTTTTGATCGTGTCATTGCATGATTGTAATTTGTATCAATCACCAGTTGATATCTATTGGGTGTCGGAAGGTTGAAAAACTGATGTTTCTTGTTTTAACATGTGCACGGTGGGGAAGGGGGGGGGGGTGATTTCACCCCCTCCGGTTGCTTTTTTCCCGTTTATTTCACATTTATTTCAAAACACGCACACACACAGAGACATTTACATTTTTAGACATTTAAGACATTGTGAACACTGTTGACACTGTTTTAGACACTGTTGGCATGTAATGGCATCTCATATCATGGCCCATCATGGCCCCCGCCCGCGCCGCCCCGCGTTAATACGCGGCCTAGCCTCGCGGGGCGGCGCCCCCTCGCCGTCGGCCGGGCGTGCGAGCCGTCGACCTGCTCTGTGGTCGGCGCCCCGCACGCCCGGCCGGCCAACCGGCCCCGAAGAATATGCCGAGGGCCGGTCTCGGGTTAGCCCGGGTGGAGAGATGGGCGGGGGCTATACCAACACGTCTAACCATGCATATTCGATCATAAACGCTACACGCCTTAACCCGCGTGTTACTGGGGTATATTTCATAACGCGACTTACTGGCGGGAGGGGGGGCTATTTTTTGCCCCCCCTCTGATCTCCGAAACTACTGGACCGAATGTAAAAATTCAAGCGGCATTCGATATCCCTGGAAAATTTATCGAGGGAAACATAATATTGTTGACCTCGGAGTCACCGATGACGTCACAGGTCAGGTCAAGTACAAAATGTTTGACCGTGTCCAAAGGCCTCGATAGATGGAATTGTCGCGCAAAATTGCGATATTAAACGCATAAGCTGTCGATAAATCGGTATGATTCGTGTGTCTGACACTTCTAAGTACCTTTCTAAGCTGTTTACGACCTTGGGTCAGGTCAAGGTCATCCGAGGTCACGAGGTCAAACTGCAGATTACGGTCATTAGGCGTTGTAACACATGTTTATGGGGTTTTTTCGTCTAGAACGCGAAAAATGACCTTAGAACATTGTTTGTTCCATATAAATAGAAGTAAAAAGCAAAAATGGAAATGCGTTTTTTATGCATAGTATGCTGTGAGAAGTGGTCGATTTTTGTCATTTAAAGGTCATAACTCGGTCATTTTTTAAGATATCGACTTTAAATTTGGTACACATATTCACCGCATACGTCTCGATCACACATATTTCGGTTTTTGTATAAATTTTGTGAGAAAACAAATTTATTTGGATTTCTCAAAATTTTGAATAAAAAAACCCTCAAAACTCCGAGATAGCAGTTTGATAGCCCAGTCTATTGTCAGTAATTTGATTTAAAACAATTTAGTTTATCTCAAATATCATACCTTTGACAGCGTTTTCCACAAACCATTATTTTGCAACATAAACCGAAGAACATGACGTCACTCTGACGTCATTTCCGGTTGACCTATCATAGTCTCATATTTTTCCTTTTGCCAACATGTGTAGAATTGATGTGAGAGAAGGTACTACAAGTGTGGTGACGATACCGCTGTTCGTTTAGGAGTTATTGTAAAATAACGGGAGGGGGGCAAAAAATAGCCCCCCAGTAACTCGCGGGTTAATTTAACGCACCGAACATGCTGGCGTACTTAGGTTAACGATTCGACGTAATGTCTAACGAAGAGGTACAAACACTCTCATACCGATAGCACACCTATCATCTTTTCTGTGGCGCTCCACAACGTCTTGAACTCTTCTGCCCTGTCGTTCATGCCATAGACACAAGCTTGTACTCTTTGGAACGCCGTTAAGTGGAGCAAAAACAGACGGATGGTAAGGTCACTTTGACATTTACTTTGCTTCCATATGAACCATTTGGCCAGCAACAAAAGCAGGTTTAGGTCATATTCCCCGTCTGTATGAACCCCAAAAATAATTTGTATAGGAGTCAGTTCTGTAGTTCGATATACCCCGTTACCTCTTTTGAAGGCCCTCCATATCTGGTCCCAGAAAGTCTTGACTTTTGGGCAATCGATCATCAGATGTAACGTTGTTTCAACTGCTTGTCTACAGAAAATGCACTGATCATTATCAATGACACCAAATAATTTCAACATCTTACGCGTTGCAAGGATTCTATGCCATATGCGAAATTGCAACCATCTAGGCTCAATATTCTTTGTATACTCTTTGCAGTTTGATACTTTGTTAACTTTTTCCAATCCGGAGCAACCCCAATGTCTGTATTCCATTTAGTTTCGCATGAATAATGGTTAATCAGCTTGGGTGTTAATAAGGTCTTATATGCCCATTTCGTAGTGCTTTCCACTGACTCTAACATGGTCAAAGTCGTTGATGAAGCCATAGGTTCATTATGCCTTTGCAACGGTCGCCATGCTATTGGTATTTCACTGACTAAACAGTTGCACGTCATAATGTTCAAGCCACTCCACTTGTGCTTTGTCTCTGTGACTGTATACCATCTTCTTGCTGAAAAGTTGTATAGGTCTTTCACATATACAGCATTTTGAGTATCCATTAACCGCAATTGACCTGCTGGTAACGATGATTCAATATTTAAATTACGGTTTAAGAACAAAGGCTGCGCTAAAAACTCGTCCTTCTCGTCACCGTTTTGCTGTATTTGAGCCCCTGCAGTTAATGCCTGATCCCAGAACTTAGGAAAATTTCTGCTACGTATCTGCCGGTCTCCGATTGCACATTGCAAAATATTGAATCTGCTACCAACATGAAATCGCACCCCCTCCGGTTGTCAATGAATAGCGAAAAACGGCGGCGTGCAGCGCAGCCAAATTCAGCACAGTTGTTCAAGCATTAATTATTCACATAGTCTGAAATTCTTGAACTCGGGTCATCTCAGGTCAGGTCACCAGGCCAGGTCACGTGACCTCACCTCCAAAACGTTTGCGGTCATACCACAGCCATAGTGTTTGGCCGATCGGTTTCAAACTTATGGGATTCATAAGGTCATAGGTACCTACAATTCGTATATCTCGGAATCTGTATATCGTTGATCTAAGTTCGGGTCAATTTCGTGACCTCTCCATTATAAGTCAATAGGGAAATATTAAAATGCTTCCTATTACGAGGATACACATGATAGCAGTTCAATTCCTGCTGGATCATGTTATCATAGGCCATTCTTGATGACCCAGGTGTAAGTTTTGTTTAGTGACCCCTACAGGGTCAGCCGAGGTCATCCGAGGTCACTAAAACTTTTTTTTATCAATAACTATAGACAGAACGAAGATAAAGAAGTGAAACCGGTACCCGGTACCAGTGTATTTTTCCCCATCAATACGCGTCTCCCAATATGTAACATGGCCTACTTGTGTCACCACTTGACATTGACCTTAGGTCAAATTTCAAAGTTGACCTAACCTGATCAGCATGAATACGATTCGACGCGTCATGACGAGAAAAATGCGATGGCGTCAACATTATTGCCCTATCTAGATTAGCTAAAATGTAATTTACGAAAAACAGCTTTGCCAATAATAGCCTTATTGACCTTTGATGACCTCTGGAGCCTAAATGATTGACCTGAGCTAACATTTGAGGACACCTTTGCGATTGAATGTTTCAAGATCTTTCGATTGCCTTTTCCGTTTGTTCCAACCTCTCATAGTTCCCGAGATATGTGGGGGTTTCTGGAGTGAAGTCCTAAAACGGGCAAATCCTTTGATGACCTCTGGTGACCTCAATATTGACCGGACCTAAACAAATATCGAGTACTTTCGATAGATATTGTCTCGAGTTATCTAACGCCGTTTTCTTCTTGTCGCTACGTTGCGTGGTTTTCGAGATTTTATGGGGGCGGGCGGAAATCATCCTCCCCGGCCGTTCGTGGTTGGTGCGAAGCCCCGGCCGTGCGCGGGTTAAAAGACGTTAATTTATGAGAAATTGGACGGAAAGTTTGGCATATTTATTCCAGAAAGTTGGCATATTTTCAGGTTTCGTTGGCATATTTGGCATAAAGTTTCACCAGATTTGGCATATTTGCTCGGCGAAAATCTGGCAACCCATCAGTCAGTCTGCCAGCAGTCTGCCAGCTTAGTTGAAAGGTTCGCAAAATACATCTATTTAAGCGTAGATAGTGTTGATATTTAGGGGAAGAAGCATAATATCTCGTATTAGCTGCTCCATCACTGAAAGTTTATTTGGAAGCTGAAGCAGTATCTAAATAAACTAAGATGAATGAATGTAAGCATCCTTCGCGTACTTGCACAGAATTTCATATCCCATTTCTTTGCGTCCAAATTGTCGCTCAGTCGTGCTCTGTATGTACCCATCTGTCCTGTGGTGCTCTGTGTGTACCCACCTGTCCTGTAATGCTCTATGTGTGGACCCACCTGACCTGTGGTACTATGTGTGGACCCAACTGACCTGTGGTGCTCTGTGTGTACCCACCTGGCCTGTGGTGCTCTGTGTGTACAGTGTACCCACCTGGCTTGTGGTGTTATGTGTGTACCTGAACCTTTTGATGTGTCTACTTGAACTGTGGGTACTATGTGTGGACCCACCTGGCCTGTGGTGCTCTGGGTGTACCCGTCTGACCTCTGTGGTGGTCTGTGTGTACCCGTGTGACCTCTGTGGTGGTCTGTGTGTACCCGTCTGACCTGTGGTGCTCTGTGTGTACCCACCTGGCCTGTGGTGCTCTGTGTGTACCCACCTGACCTGTGGTGCTCTGTGTGTACCCACCTGACCCGTATTGTTCTGCGCTCACTTGGTTTCCCATCCCAGGCCAGTGCAGCGTTATCTGTATTTTATCGTCGGTAGTAAAGCGGGCCGGTATCGGTGTCCACTGGTCCGTGGGTCGCTCTGATAGCCGGCAGGGGAGGTACACTGGGGTCCGGGGAGGGGAGGTACACTGGTACAGATAGCCGGCAGGGGAGGTACACTGGTAGCTGGAGTCCGGGGAGGGGAGATACGACGATGGTAGAGGAGGGGAGGTACACTGTTCACAGCGAGGTACACTGGTAGCTGGAGTCCGGGGAGGGGAGATACGACGATGGTAGAGGAGGGAGAGGTACACTGTTCACAGCGAGGGTACACTGGTAGCTGGAGTCCGGGGAGGGGAGATACGACGATGGTAGATGAGGGGAGGTACACTGTTCACAGCGAGGTACACTGGTAGCTGGAGTCCGGGGAGGGGAGATACGACGATGGTAGAGGAGGGGAGGTACACTGTTCACAGCGAGGTACACTGGTAGCTGGAGTCCGGGGGGGAGATACGACGATGGTAGATGAGGGGAGGTACACTGTTCACAGCGAGGTACACTGGTAGCTGGAGTCCGGGGAGGGGAGATACGACGATGGTAGAGGAGGGGAGGTACACTGTTCACAGCGAGGTACACTGGTAGCTGGAGTCCGGGGAGGGGAGATACGACGATGGTAGAGGAGGGGAGGTACACTGTTCACAGCGAGGTACACTGGTAGCTGGAGTCCGGGGAGGGGAGATACGACGATGGTAGAGGAGAGGAGGTACACTGTTCACAGCGAGGTACACTGGTAGCTGGAGTCCCGGGGAGGGGAGATACGACGATGGTAGAGGAGAGGAGGTACACTATTCACAGCGAGGTACACTGGTAGCTGGAGTCCGGGGAGGGGAGATACGACGATGGTAGAGGAGGGGAGGTACACTGTTCACAGCGAGGTACACTGGTAGCTGGAGTCCGGGGAGGGGAGATACGACGATGGTAGAGGAGAGGAGGTACACTGTTCACAGCGAGGTACACTGGTAGCTGGAGTCCGGGGAGGGGAGATACGACGATGGTAGAGGAGAGGAGGTACACTGTTCACAGCGAGGTACACTGGTAGCTGGTGTCCGGGGAGGGGAGATACGACGATGGTAGAGGAGGGGAGGTACACTATTCACAGCGAGGTACACTGGTAGCTGGAGTCCGGGGAGGGGAGATACGACGATGGTAGAGGAGAGGAGGTACACTGTTCACAGCGAGGTACACTGGTAGCTGGAGTCCGGGGAGGGGAGATACGACGATGGTAGATGAGGGGAGGTGCACTGTTCACAGCGAGGTACACTGGTAGCTGGAGTCCGGGGAGGGGAGATACGACGATGGTGGAGGAGGGGAGGTACACTGTTCACAGCGAGGTACACTGGTAGCTGGAGTCCGGGGAGGGGAGATACGACGATGGTAGAGGAGAGGAGGTACACTATTCACAGCGAGGTACACTGGTAGCTGGAGTCCGGGGAGGGGAGATACGACGATGGTAGAGGAGGGGAGGTACACTGTTCACAGCGAGGTACACTGGTAGCTGGAGGTACACTGGTAGCTGGAGGTACACTGGTAGCTGGAGGTACACTAGTGGCCGGGGGTATGCTGTTGGCCGGGGAGGTACACTGTTATATATGGGGTCAGGTTGTGCAGATGGCGGCTACTATCGAGTTATACGTGTAAAATAACCCATAAAATATGTGTTGTATGGCTTTCATAGACCTCTTGCCAATAGTGACCTTTTGTGGCCTGACTTTCCTTGACCTTTGCTTCCAATTTCACTTTCGCTTATGTAGGAAATTAATTATACCTTTGAGAGCACTTTGTGCGAGAATAGTCGCAATCTAAGGTTTTGAATGGCAAGTATGACCCATTAACTAAAATATCTCGATGTTGATCCTTGACCTGGCTGTGTGACCTGCCATGTGACTTTATTTGGCAAATGTAGCGTATGCTTTAGATGCGTCTCATTAAGAGCTTTCGATTGCCGCCTAATGCAGCACGCTGCGGTTATTGGATTAACGAGGGGGCGTGTTCGGCCGAATTTGGAACCCCCCCCCCCCCCTCGGTTAACGACTGTTTTGTGCTGAGGTTCCGACGCCACCGGGGACCCGTGTGTCTTCGTCAGCGAACATTTCAGCGGTGGCAATACACGAACAAAACAAACAGGTGCTAATGAACTCCTCTCTGCGGGCCCGTCTCTCCGGCTGTGTGCCGCGCAATCAGCGGGCTCCGATGACGCGCGCCGCGCTCTCCCCGCCTACTCACACACAAACACGCTCAAACTTACCCACAGACCGCGGCGGGTGGGAGGTCGGAGCTCAGGCAAGAGGTCTAATAATGGCCCAGATGAGTGTGTGCTGTGTAACTATACGTATATGCTTAGTTTTGGGTTGCTCTCTCCCGAGGACTGAATAAGGCCAATAAGACAAAGTCACCCGATTTACATAAGCAAGTGGACCTCAGCGGCCACCATCCCACCATCTCTACCAGCAGTAGGTAGATCTAACAAATCACAACGCACCTATCCTGTCACCAAGCCACCTAAAACACCTAAAAGCCCTCAGGTCAAGGTCAGGTCACATAAGGAAAACATTTGCAATTGATTAATCTAAATAAAAAGGCATGTTTCTAGACCAGTTTTGTCTCAGAAATACAGCGGTGGAATTTATTTGTCTGTATCTGGTCACTAAAAGTCCAACAAAATGCAACTTAACCAAATTACGTCATGAGTTACTTATGCTTAGGGAGCCATAAGTCGGTTGAAAATAAATATATTGCTTTGAAATTTGGTTTGGATACCGTTCTCCAATATATATTAATTTTCTTAATATCGTTGCAAATGTTGATTTTGCGTTTTTTTTTTAAAATTAGAAGTACAAATATAAAAATGTCGGAAATCTGAGATAGCCTTTTGAATAAAATGTGATTTGCTTGATTAAAAAATCAAAAAAACTATTTGCTTCCACACTCGATTTTCTACGATTTGTCAAACATTTATCGTTTTTACACGAAAAATGACACATGACGTCACTAAGACGTCATTATCTCCCAAAGCACTCCAGCCATTTCATTGAAATTTTGTGAGAAGAAGTAGAATTTATGCAGCATACTTAATGTTTCACTTTTATATATACAACAGTTCTCAAGTTATTGAGAAAATCCTGGAGGGGGGGGGGCAGATTCTACACCCCAGCCGGGCGCGGGTTATCACTTCTTACAGCCAATGCAGGAACGTGCGGGGGATACTTGTATTGAATGCCCTCCCCCCATATTCTTCTTGTGATGGGGGCATATTTTGCCCCTAATGCCCTCTCCCCCCCCGGATCCATCAGTCGGTAGCAGGCCGTTGGCGAGAAGTTATTGGGCGGGGGAGAGGGTGGTGGGGGGTAGAGCGGGCCGTGTCAGCCATCCACCGCTGTACATCCGGCCGCGTTGGGGGGGGCAAATAACGGTTTCGGGACTTTTGGGGGCCATGGCCTCTTGGCACATAGACATGGCTCCTTGGCCCCCTGGATCCGCCCCTGGAGGGGAAACTTATTTTAGCGAGTGTTCGTGGACACTTATTTTCACGAATCTTCTTCGCGACCGTCCAGCAAGCTAGTAGCTACCCCTTGGTATGATATAATTCCAAAAACTTACTTAGCATGGATTGTAGAGAGTTGTTCAACCATTGAAATTATACCAAGAATGCTGCTATAGCACTCATTAATATACATTCCAGCGGCTCAAAGGGACTAAAGTATAAAACTGATTGCAGTTTGAACTCAGCATATTGATGGATGTACCCATGACGTCACGCTACTCGCTGCCTTGGCTGAATTGTATCTAAGGCCTTGGAATGAATGGTGAATGAATGGATGAACTTGACATTCAATCATAACAGAAGTCAATCTTGTGTACCAACGTTTAGCTGCCATATCATAATTTTATTTTATATAAAGTAATTAAGTAGGTACCTACACATCTTTAAGTACACACAAAAAAACTCAACGATATATGGTTAAAATTACATTTAATTTAAGCTAAGAATAAATTCACTTTCATATCCTTTGGAACGAATTCAGCAAAACAAAATCAAGCAAGTCAGCTTTCTTGGGAGGGGGGGGGGGGCGCCCCCCCCTGATTTTTTAACTATGGGACGCGTCCCCTCCCCCTCCCCCGGCGACGCCCATGATGAGAGGTGAAGATGCCAGACTACCCTCCTCACGTTCGCCCGACAGCAAAATAGCCCATATTCCAAATAGCAGTAGGCATGGATGATCTCCAAATTCAGACATTTGGGGGAATCGAAGTTGAAGTCAAACTTTTGGCTATAATTTACATTCAGCACATGGTATACGGTCAGAATATCGCAGATCAGAGGTTCATCCTAAGATTAGTAACCAAATAGGCTAAAGTTTGACCCCAAACCATTTGGAACCTGGCTGAAGCTCCGCAGGCGAGTGTTCTGTTGTCTGACTGACTGACCGTGGACCGCCTGGAGCCCACGTCTATGGCCATTAGGCTACTAGTTTTGTTGTCAGTGACCCTGGCGGAGCTAAAGAAGACATCCTGTTATGTCTGGACCGGCTGCAGGCTGTACAGGAGCTGGCAGACTCCATAGACCCCGAAGAAGCGTTCCGGGACATACCCCATCTCCATTAAATGCCCGTAAAGTGCATTTGGCTTTGGCATGCTGCCGTGGAGCTGTGAGTAGATAGGGAAATCTCATCACAAAAATGTAGATGTCCAGATATTCAACTTCAATTTCACCCCAAAGTTCTGAATTTGGAGATCATCCATGCCATACTGCTATTTGGAATATGGTGTATTTTGCCGTCGGGCGGGCGCGAGGAGGGGAGTCTTGCATCTTTACCTTTCACTGGCTGTGTGAAGGCTATGCCACGTGTTGGAAATAAAAATTTCCAACAATACTTTTAAATTTACACGTGCTCAGACTATTTTACTACTTGTACTTTCGATGTAAAAATTGACATTTTATATGAAACACTGTAGAAACGGCGCAACAGAGTGGTGATGGTTACTGGGTTAAGTGGGATTGATGGCACGGTATTATTGTATGCATACAACTTTTAAATGCTCTCAGTTATACATTTTGTCCGTGAAACGTACATTTGTACGCATATGTGTTATTGTGTTATTATGTAAATTTGTACGCATATGTGTGTTATTTAGCTTTATAAGGGTAGGAATGCCTACCACTTAAACACGAAAACGCTTGTGCAAGCACATCGAAGTCTGGCTGAATAGTGCGTTTTACGTCAGTTTTTCTTCATAAAAGCCGTATTCTACGATGAGTTGTTTAAATTGTTGAAATCTGCTGCGAGGAACATGATTCTTGTTGAAAATATCATCTGAATAGTGACCTTATTCTCGCATCCAAGACAAATACAAAACCTATAAATGACTTTTTGTGCATTGATATTTCGGCCACAAGCCTTTTTAAAAACAAAATCTACATGATCTACAATGTGTACATGATTACCTTTAGGTCTAGGTAATTATGTCGACATTGTAGATCATGTATATTTTGTTTTGAAAAAGGCCTGTGGCCGAAATATCGATACATAAAAAGTAATTTATAGTTCTTTTGATTTTTCTTGGATACCAGTCAGTATTCAAATGCTATTTTTATGAGTTATTTTAGTTGTATTCTGGAATGAAGTAATCTAGAAGGGGAAGGTACGCTGCTCGTTGAGCTCGCTGTTTGCCTCGCTCGTTCCGTGTCGGTAAGCAATCAATGGTATTAATCAACTCGTAAATTGCCATTTTCGTGGCCGGAAAGCAGGCTGAAGGGGTTAACCCGCGACTTACTGGGGAGGGGGGTCTATTTCCCCCCCCCCGTTGTTTTGCAATAACTCCTAAACCAACTCCAGTATCCTCTCCAATTTTGCAGTACCCTCTCTCACATCAATGATACACATGTTGGCCAAAGGAAAAAGTTGAGGTTATGATAGGTCAACCGAAAAGGACGTCAGAGTGACATCATGTTCTTCGGTTTTTGTTGCAAAATAATGGTTTGCGGAAAACGCTATTAAAGATACAATGTTTGAGATAAATTCAATAGTCTTAAATCAAATTACTGACAATAGACTGGTCTATAAAACTGCAATCTCGGATTTTTGAGTTGTTTCGGAATTCAAAATTTTGAGAAATCCAAATATTTTTTTTAACCAAATTTTCACACCCCAAAAAATAATATTTGCCAAAAACCGGATTATATGTTATTGAGACGTTTTCGGTGAATATGTGTACCAAATTTGAAGTCGATATCTTCAAAAATGACTGACTCATGATTTTTAAATGACAAAAATCGACCCGCTCACACAGCGGGTCGTTTTTTCCCCCCTTATGCATACAAAAATGCATTTCCGTTTTTGCTTTTACTTCTATTTATATGGAACAAACGATGTTCTAAGATCATTTTTCGCGTTTTAGACGAAAAAGAAACCCATAAACATGTGTTACAACACCTAATGACCGTAATCTACAGTTTGACCTCGTGACCTCGGATGACCTTAACCTGATCCAAGGTCATAAACAGCTTAAAATGGTACATAGAAGTGTCAGACACACGAATCATACTGATTTATCGACTGTTTATGCGTTTAATATCGCAATTTTGCGCGACAATTCCATCCATCGAGACCTTTTGATACGGTCAAACATTTTGTACTTGACCTGGCCTGTAACGTCATCAATGACCCCGAGGTCAACAATATTATGTTTTGTCCGACGGTGAGCCCCTGACGGATTTAGCTCGACGGTGAGCCCCTGAACCTCGAAAGGTGATCCAAGTGGCCCGACCAACACTTAAGTTCGAGTCGCGACCGATGAGGGAAGGTCAGCCTGGAATTAAACGAGGTGATATGTTCCCATCCCATCCTTTCAAATAAAGGGCCCGACCAACACTTAAGTTCGAGTCGCGACCGATGAGGGGAAGGTCAGCCTGGCATTAAACGAGGTGATATGCTCCCATCCCATCCTTTCAAATAAAGGGGATACCTTGAAAGTTGTCTTGAAATTTGGCTATACGGGGTATTTCGAGCTGAAAAAACTAATATGGCATTTGTGTGGACGATAGATGGATATCCGTCGAAAAATGGGCATGTTTCTCTTTTCTCCTTCATTGCCATAAACACTTCATGACAATTATGACGTTATGCATATGGTAGCTTGGATATGGAAACTATTGCACACAATCAGGGCTGGGAAATGTTACC